>VYZR01030520.1:1864-17157 GCA_013400675.1 Oxylabes madagascariensis
TTCTGAGTACTGTCTGAAGTGCACAGTACTGAGCAGTAATTCAGCCTGGGTATACAACTGGAGAGCAAAAGGGATAAGCACATGAACCCTCATTGCTAAGAAGAAATCTAGGGCTTGGGAGGTGGTGGAGCAGAGGGTGGTAAAATAACTGCAGCACAATGGAGTATTTCAGAAGGAAGTGGACAAGGACAGTCTATTACAGAAAGTGAGTCTTTTGTTTCTGTTTTCCAAGGAATGAGATGAGTAAATAAGCACTTGGATGAAGCCATCCATGGCCTGTATTTCTCTTGCTTGCACAAGATGATCTTAAAAGCTTCTGTGCTTCTCACATTTGCAGGTTATCTTTCACATACTGCGGTAGTTGTGACATCATCTTGCTAGGCCTCTCTAATCTGCCTTAGAAGTGGAAAGATTCTGAATTGCTAAACTTAAGTTCATAAACTTTGAGAGTAATTATTCCTTTTGGCTTTTCTTCATGGCTTTAGTTTTGCAAGTAGAGACAGGGTTTTTGTAGGTCTGGCTCAGTGGCCTTGGCTTGTCTTCCTGGAAAGGATGTGCAGGACTGCATTAGCTGCTTCCAAATGTCTTGGAAAACATTAACCTGTTCAAAGTAATTTTCAAGAAACTTTCTTACCCCTCGAGAGATTTCTGCAAACCTCATAGTATAAAAAATAGATTTTTGTACTAAAAGGTAAAAAACAAAGAGGGTTTCTCATTTTTTTCATTGAAAAGACAGAGCCCAAAAGCATGTAGTGCCAGCATGTGTGCATTTGCTTCGGCTTCTTATCATTAAACAGCATACAAAGCAGAGTAAACTTAGACACAATGCAATATTAATTGCCTGTACCACCACTCTGACCTTGTGTCCTTTGAGAGCAGTCCTGACAAGAGTATCTGATGGGTAAAGGTTGTATGTCAAAAGCTGATGACAGATCAAGTGAAAAGGAATACCTCCAGATTATTGGTGACATTTTTAGACAATCAAGACTTTTCCAGCATTACAAATCCAATCACTTCCAGTTAGATTTAAGGCTTATCAAAATGCTTTTCTCTTAGTAATTGACCATTGGTTGTCTCAAGCCTGAGTGGTAAGAAGAAACATTTGCATGTGTTAGACAGGACCAGAAGTAAGGGCAGAACTACTCACATTTTCAGCCACCAGAGGGGTAATGGTACTGACGTTTAAACTCAATATTTTTAATCTCTTTATATAACAGGTAGGTAGGAAGCAGTGTAGCAGAGAGCAGAAATAGTCCTTATTCCAGCACAAAAAGCATTAGACTTCTTGCTCTGATTGTTTTTATGTTTTGTACCATGGGGCTTCACCTGGTTGTGTGCATATCCAGCCAAATAGCTTGTCTAAGAAGGCCTTCAGAAAATTCTTTTCATGTTTAGTTGCACGCAGATTGTTGAATAAGCTGTTATTTTCCTTGGTTCCAGGGACTCAGCACCACAGAAGTGAGGCAATATTAGTTACCATCAGCCATTTGCTTTCCATGTTAACTTACTTTATTTTTTTCCTCTGAGGCATCATTGTCTTACAGATACCTGAAAAGGCAGATGGCGAATGCCCTCTGCTGTGCCTGTTTTGTCAGTCTGGTTTCTAGTCAGCAATTGCAGTTCACGTGTTTTCATTTGCTTTGGATTTCTTTTCTTAGTGTGTAAATCCTGTGAAGTGTTGAGTGCTGCCAGTTTAGTGCAAAGAAACAAAGAGAAGCAGCTGGAGGCTGGTTGGCCTTCAGCAGCATTGGACCTTTGCAGAAGGAGAGCTTAGTCCTGAACTTCGATGTTGTCAGTTTGCCAGTTGTTTAACTGCATGTGCATGGCAGGGCTAAGAGCAGAGCTGCTAGCGCCAGCTTTTGGAATCCTGTGATGCCCCACCATGAATGTGAAAGTGCAGGCCAGCTTTCCAAATGAAACTGCCTGCTGTCCTTCCAGAAGCAAGGTTTGTTGCCAGGGCAGCCTCCAGTGGTTAAGGAGCTCTGTTCAAAAGTAGATTTTGCTCAAGTACTTTAGTTTTAGGAACCCCTTACTACCTTTTTTCCCTCCCAAGGATGCTGACAACCACTCAGATTTGTTTTATGTGTCAACACACTCAAAATTCAGCGCAACTTCAAAGCGCAGGAAAGATCAGTGGTTCTAATGCAACCTGAATAAATTGAACTGGTGTGCTCTAACCACTCGTAACTCTTTTTTAATTGCATTTATTGTGTGTAGTCTCTTGGTTTGTGAGCAAGATCTTGCAGTGCCATTCAGTTCATGTTTTATTCTGTGTATTATACTGTTAAATAGATTTCACTTTTTTTCTTTTGTCACTGTCACATTTGTGTTGTTTGTTTCTTTTCCTGCTAGCTGTCAGGGCATGAAAAGGTATGGATCAGTGTGGAAAACTTCCTTTTATTTTCAGCATTTGTATTCATAATGAGCTTATGCAGTTCTGTGTGGCTTTTTTTTTCCCTCTTTTTTCTTTCTAAACTTCTTTTGTGCAGTAATGCTTTGTTTATCTCTTGAAGACAAACCAAGTACTGATAATATATTGTCTGTTAGTGGTCCCGCTAGTTACAGTCATTGGATCTGTTTGCAGTGACTTAGCTGTATCTAATGAGACATAGCCTTTACTGTAGAAAAACAGTATTTTAAGATAGGTGCATTTAGCACCACATGCTTCACCCCAGCTAAATGTGTCCATTAAAGGGCAGCACTTTGAAAGGTTATGTTCAGGAACCATATTAGAGGCTTGTGCTCTAGCAGCAGCATAGTGCAGTACTCCAAAGTTAATTTATGGAAGTAGTTAATGAAAATCGTTGCATTACAGATTTTTTTTTTTTTAGAAAGAGTAGTTAGCTAAATTATTTCTGAGAGTGTAGCTTAAATGTTGCTGCTCAGATTTTGGCATCGTGTTTCTTTTTCTGCAGCTTCAAACAGCAGCCTCCAGGAGTTACGTGGGCTCAAGTGCCCCAACTGGAATAAGCAAAGATGAAGACACAAGTCGTTTTCATACCACCAAGAGAGGAAATTTCCATGAAATTTTTAACCTGTCAGAGAATGAACGTCCTTTGCCAGGTATGATGCCACAGCAAGGCTACATTAGTAGAATGTTTTGTAAAAAGCTGAGGATAGTGTGAAGTTGAATTCCTTTTCTGTGCATTTTATAGCTTTTGATTTAAAAGTTTTGCTTTAAATTAGGAAGGATGGAGATGATCTCTTCCATATCCTTGCAGCTCTTTGAAAGAGTGCACAGCCTTTTATGGTTATGCAAATCTAATAGTCAAGTTAAAGGGAATAATTGTGTGGGTGATTTTTATTTTTGTTTTTTTCCTAAAACAGATGTTACGATGTCTAGAATATCTGATTTAGGCTTTTCTTTCTAAGCACTTTCAGTTTTAGGTATCTAAAGTTTAATACTCAGTGTTTTCTATTGTATAAAGAGACTGTTGGGAATAGTGCCAGTCTCTCTCTCTTTGTCTTAAAGTAAGATTTCTTGTTACACCTTTTTCAGTGTGTGAAAACGGCTGGCGCTGTTGCTTGATTAACAGAGATCGGAAGATGCCTACAGACTACATCAGGAATGGAGTTCTTTATGTCACAGAAAAGTGAGTCATTGCACTCCACTCGTTTCTTAGGAGGGAATTTCAAGACATGAAAGCATTTGAATCTAAAGAGGATCCTTTAAGAGTGTTTTGAAACAAAAATGCGATTTCAAGGTGCTTTGCAACCTCAAGGAGGCATCATAGGAGAGGGAGAGCTGAACCTAGTGTGTGGCTGCGCTCAACAGATGAGATTTTGCCTTGGAAGGGCTTGCATAGGAATGCAAAGTAGCTATATACGGACAGTTGTTAGCAGCTGCAGTTGTTGATGTGGAAAACATACTAACCGTATAGATACTAGAAAAGGAACCTAAAATCTAAGTGTACTTTGAAAATTGTGATCAACAGCTATTTGACAAATATTCTTAGTTTGGAGTTTTTTTAAAGCAAGCTGAATGTATAGCTTCCTTGAAATGACAGCAACAAAAAAGCTGAAAATTAGGCCTTGATTTCAAATTTTTATGCATGAGTGGTTGTTTTTTTAAATTTCCTTACTTACCTCCCAGCCTCCCAGGACTGAGTAACTATGGTCATTACTGTTTGGGTCTTGCACTGAAGTTCCTTTGGAGTGTAATGAAAGGAAGTAAAACTCATCTGTATGCAATGTCACCTAGTGATGGAGGCCACTCGCCAGTGTTTAGAAATCTGAGCTTTTGTCTGCAGCACAATAGCATGAAACTAACACAGTGTTTTTCATTAATCTTCTTTTGGGATGGTGAAAGATGTATAAGCCTTTTGAGAATTTGATATTTCAACTGTTTAAGGATATATGTCCCTTGTGTGTCTTTAAAATGCTTGTCAGGTTTAACCATTCAGTGCAGTAATATAAATAGAAGAATTTTTGTGTGTGTATGTATACTGTACATTCCAGACTTTCAGACACCAGCCAGTTGCTAGAATTTATAAATGTTTGCACTAAATTAGAAGCCATAACTGAACTGAAGGTCTTTCTTTTATTTTGAAAGTTATTTTAACCTGTGAGATTTCAAACTTCAGAAGAGACAAGAGGATATTTGAGAAATTTATTTTAAAACACTATATCAAAATGAACATTTTCTTTTCTTGTTTTCAGTTACTTGTGCTTTGAAAGCTCAAAATCCGGCTCATCAAAAAGAAATAAAGTTATAAAGCTGTCGGACATAACAGATATCCAGAAGGTATGTCTGGTTGGTGTTGTAAATAGGGGAGAAAACTGGTTTTCTGTTCAGCTAGTCATGTTTTGTATTTGTACTTTTGTTATTTTGAAAAAGCATGCCATTGATAATTTGTATAAGTGAAATGTGATTCTTTGATTGTGAATGTTTCCCAGAACTGCTTTTTCGAACTCGGCACAAGCAAACTTGCTATGAGCATGAAGACAAACTAGTTTACTAAACCCTTATACTCCTGCATTTTCTTTTAAATTAAAGTTGTGTTGTTTACTAACTCTTGTGTTGACCAGAGCTATGTAGGCCTTAAGAAGGTCTATTGGTAGGAGGAATTGTGTATTACTGTCCTCAGTTTGGGTGTGGGTATTGATAAATGCACCATTTTAAAAGTAGGTGCCTCAGAGGGAGGCAGGATTGTTGCCAGTGGAGAAAGGTAGATCATTAGAATAGTCAGACTGGGATGGGCTGGAGTTTCATCTAGTTGGGACCCATCAGTAACAGAGGCAGTGCAAGGTTGGAAGCATGGAAAGGGCAATGTTGTCCTTCCTCTGGTTGAGGTTTATCAGCCTGTGGTTGCTAATGGCTTTACTGGTGCCTGCATCACTCTCTACGGCCTTTAACATCACTTTTTGTTACCCTTTCTGAACTTGTCCTCATCTTGAACACAGACACCCCTGCTTTCTGCTGCATCCTGTACCACAGATTAAATCATGTTGAGCAAAGAAACACCTCAGCCTGGTGTCTACTACTGCATAAGTACCTCCAGATTTTCAAATTAATTCCTTCTATTTCTGTGACGTCTATAAAGCAGACAGCTTATGCTCAAATTGAACAATCCTACTGGAATTAATAATTCATATTAATGGATTTCAAACATCATGCTTCAAGTAAAGCTCGTTTGTTGTTCAGTAGGCCTTCACTGCCATAAAGTTTCTTTTGCGTGTATGTAGTGTTTTTAATGAAGATGAGACAGGGATCATGCAGTGAAGCATAAAAATGTACTGTGCTTGGTTTTATTTGGAGGTGGGAAACTCAGGTCTGACTTGAATGTCTTTCTCCCTGTGAATACTCCCAAGTTCAGCCAACTGTATTCCTTCTTATTTTCATGGACTTTCTAAAAAAACAAGCAAGCAATCCCTGTGTGGCACTGGGTGCTGTGTTAGTTGACATGGTGGTGTTTGGTCAAAGGTGGGAGCTCCTTTTCAACATTAATGATGCTATGACTCTGTAATACCCTGTTTTCTGTCTAATTTTGAAAAACAAGCTTTTTTCTGATCTGCGTGCTGTTCCTCTAAAGAGTGGATGGATGTCACCTGTAGGGGAGGTGTGTGTGATGCACACAGGCCACCTCACATGTGCAGAGCTGGGCTGTGCCCTGCCCACCCTGTCCTGCTGCCTGCGGTTCCCCGCACTGCACCTGGGTCAGCTCCCATGTGCTGGAGCAGGACTGATGCTTGCTTTGGGTCTGGGGCTGGTTCCAGTGGGTTGGGTGTTGCTGCAGCTCGTGGGAGGAAGTGGAGAGAAGGGTCCTGGCTGTCCAGGCGAGGCTCTACCCAGTGAGTCCAGGAGAATGAGACTCCAGAGAATGGCAGCTGGCTTCATCCTGGTTTTAGTGGAGGTCTCTTAGTCGTGGTTGGGAGGACATGCCAGCGATGAATTGTGTAACCTCTGCAATATCTTTTGAGGTTGTTCAGTGCAGAAGATAACTTACGTCTTTGTGTGGTTTTTTTTAGTATAAAGTGCTCTCTGTTCTCCCGGGATCAGGGATGGGTATTGCTGTATCAACACCATCTACACAGAAAGTAAGTATCTGGCTGTATCTGGATTGCTGTGTTGTATTTCTTATCCTTCTTTTCCTCCTCTGGTTAGCATCCGCATAAAGGCTTTTTTATCCCCTTATGCCAGTGGCTGGCTTTTTTTCTTTTTTTTTAAAAATTCACTTGTCTATTATTCAGTATGCTTGTCTTCAGAATTTTAATGAATTAAATATTCAGCTTGTTCTACTGCATCTGGAGTGTTTTGCTCTTAACACTTCAGAACGATTTTCCCCAGCATTCTTCATCAGGAGCATGTAGTCTGCTATGCAGTCTGAAACAAAAAGCTGTTGGCTTGAGAGTATCCATGGGAAGGAGGCTTTGAGGTGGGAGGGCCTGACCCTCAAATGAAGTTTCTAAGAAAGTGGAAAGTATTAGAAAATATGCCACATAGTCAAGGATTTAATAGAGAAAAGGATTATTTTGTCTTTATCAATGCATTTCTAGTACAATTAATCTGGTCCTAGTGACTTGACAAAAATATACCTAGGGGAAATTATTTTTCTTTGTCGACTGACATGATGTTGTTTTTTCTATCCTTTAGCCTTTGGTGTTTGGTGCCATGGTACACAGAGATGAAGCTTTTGAGACAATTTTCAGCCAATACGTGAAAATAACATCTGCATCATCCAGCAGTGAAAGCTAGTGTCTTATCTTGGAAGAGCTGAAGGAAACTTTCTTATTGTATGACTTGGTAGTGAAAAAAATGAACATCCTCATCTATTTTGCAATAATTTTTCTTGTCTGGTGGTTTATATTCTATCTGTTACATAAACCAAGTGTATTTTATATATGCCTTCATGTTTGTTTTTAAGGTTTTTGTAAAAAAGAAAGAAAAAAAAAAACCAAATGAAAACAGTGAAAGTGCTATCATCACTATTAGCCTTGCACATTAAGCACTTTTAATGTTTATTTACTGACATTAAAAGCCTGGAAGATGCTCAGAGACCTGACTCTATAAGAGATTGATCCCTTTATCTCCACTGATGTCACTAGGGATACGTTTGTCCCTTTATCTTAGTTGTTTTTCCCTGAGATATGAGAATGATGACTGCAGCAGCCTGAAGTCTCCTTCTTCAGCTTGGGGTTTCTAATTGAGTCCTTTATTAAAACTGATGGCAACACCAAGGAAGTATTAGCTTCTTAGTATTTCCATATGTACAACTGCATTTAAAATAACTCCTCCTTGCTAATTTTTGCATTGCAGAAGAATGTTTTACTGGTTTGGTTAACTTCAAGTTTTTCTGTATAGAGGTGTTTAAATTACTTGTACAGTGAATTGGAGGAGAAAGTTTGTAACTATATCTTCCTTAACTCATTAACCAAAATAAGAGAAAGGAAGGAAGGCAGGAAGATACTTTTTATAAAAGAGGGCACCAGAATGTTGTTCCTAAAATGTTAGGCATCTTATATTTCTATAGGTACTTGTCCTAGAAGGGCTCAGCTGTTGTACATGTTGCATGTACAAGGCGTTTGTATGTTAATGCATTAAAGACCTGAAGGCTTTTTGTGTTGGGAAGGTGGGAATAATTAAACTAAACTCAGATATGACCTTTTTTAATTTGGCTCTTCTCTTGAGTTACCTTGTGATAAAAAAAAATATGCTGTAATATAGCAAGTGAAAGCACTAGTTCCTCTCAAAGCATAATTTGAGAAGCATTGGTGTGCTTCTGTCTTTCCCCTTGCAGAATTAAATTTTAGTAACAATTAAACCCAACTGCCAGGTAAAACAGGAAGGCTGCACTCCTCTAAACTCTCTCAGGCCTGTCTAGCAGCAAAGCACATATTGACCTTTGTCTTTAATATTAGAAAGCTTTTATACTCTGTATAATAGCACCCATCTGAGAGATTTAGAATTTTATTTGCATTTTCATGAAAGCACAATAGGAGTTATGCCAAGCCTTCCAGGATGTCTTTTCCTTTGCTATGTCTTCTGAGTTGAGTAGTATGGATGTCTCCAGACATTATATGAACGGCCCTAGAAAAAAGTGACGGAGATGCAAATTCTTATGTAAAAATAGGACTTAATTTCATGGGGTTTTTTTCTCTGTTTTTTTAAACAGGAATTTCCTTTGTTTGTGAGGAAAGGGGTAAAATGAAGGAGGGAGAGGGGTAGCAAACACCAAAGGGTGTTTTAACTCTTGGGACAGTTTTAAATTGAAGTGTGTCAATAAATGCAGGGGTAATGAAGAAGGTGGAGGTCAAGCTGTACAAACCTTGTTTTAGTCTGTCCATGAAGAGGTAGGATATGAGAACTTAACACAAATTTTATATGAAGAGGTACTGTTGAATACTATAATTTGGTTGAGTATTGTAAAGTGAAACACTGATGGGGTGTGCCCTGGGTGGAGATGTAAGCAAGAACGGGGTAGAAACCACTGTAATGGCTAAAATGCAATTTTCAAGTTCTCACTTCAGAGTAGCACTTGAACATGTCTCTGCATGACCTGAAAAATGGGTGCATTTCTAGCACCACTGTTGGTATGCTGTAACTCAGGGTGTGGTAACTTCAGATTTAAGTGAAGCTGGTGGGAAATCCATTTTGCCACCATTTAAAGTGGATGTAGCTTGACAGTTTATGGTTTCATAATTTACATGTTCAGGTTATATGTTTAAGTAAAAATTCTTGATCTTAAATCTTTCTCATCAAAACTACTTTAAAATAAGTTAATTTTTTTTTTTTGTAATTGCTACATATTATAATTTGGCTTTTCTTTCTAGAATCTTCCTTGAATAGCAAGTGTGGCTAAGAAATAGGCATTAAAATGGCTTAATGTTATATAAATCTTAATCAGATTCATTCATTTTGTCTTAAGAAAAATATCCCTTGGATGTGTTTTAAGGTTATCCTTTTTTTTTTTTTTTTTGAAGAAACAGAAAACTATATTTTTTACAGAGAGCATGCTCTTTTTCTTATTTTTGTATCATTTTTCAAGTGTAATTTATACCTTCACTCTGATCATAACAGCAGTTTCAGTAGGAAATCAGTTGACTTGCACTTATTACCTCCTCCCCCTCCCACCGTTCACTGGTTGACCCTCATGTACAGGGTTGTCCTAGATTCTGGTTCCTGGAGGAGCTATAGGATCTATACTGATGGTGCCAGGACAATTAACCATACCTAGACTTTGGTGAGGGAGAAAAGATCATTATCCTTTTCCCAGACTGAAATGCCTCATGTGTACAATATACTCTTAAAATTTATTTTCTGAATGAAGAAATTAGAAATGTCTTATAAAATCTAGTGTGCTGACATTTGAAATGAATCCACACTTTAACAGTGTGAACTTAAAAGTTAGCGATCCTTAAAGCAGCAAACCTAGTGCAAACTGCAATGCAACAGTGGTTCTAATATAGAGAAAACAGACTGGATTTCTTTCCTTTTTTTTTTTTTTTTTTTAATAGAGTTGTAATATAATTGACAGTCATCTGTGTACATATTTTGCAAATTTCACTTTACATTGGGTTATCCGGTTTCCCTGCTGCGCAGCTGCTCCCATGGTGTCTGTGACTTCAGAGGCTGAAGTTAACCTTGGTGTGTTTACTCACACTCTTCTGCTGCACCCTCCCACGTCTGGAGGGCAGGAGGGGATGGGCAGTGAGTGAATGTATACTTGATTTGTGAAATTACACTGAAGCGCTCACCTTAAATTTCAATCTTCCTATTTGGTTTTGCAGTACAGCCTGGTGCACTTCAGAAACAGGCTGGGTCGGAACACTTAATGTAAAGTGCTTCTACATAGCCGAAAGTGATGTTCTTGTCATTCTGTCTGTCTGATTGCTGTTTATATTTGCAGTTCTGTTCACGTCTGTGGATGTCTGGATCATTCACGTGTAATTGGATTTAACTTCTTTAGAAGTTTGTTGGTTAGTTTGAGTCCCTTTTAAAGACAATAAAAAAGGGAGATGAAAACTGACTAATTCTTTATCACTGACCATTTAAATTCAAAAGCAAAACAAGCTGAAATATGAAATCATGCCTTTCTGTGCACTGTAGCTTTTGTGAGGCAAGATTGAATGAAACAAGCTATTTATTAGTAGCAACATCACACAGGATGCCAGCAGCAAAACTCTACCCTCGTTCTGCAGACAAAGAGAAAAGGAATTTTACCCGACTGAGAAGACATGAAAGGATGTACCTGTTTTTTGGCTACTTAAACCTGTTTGAAAACATCGGTAGTTTTTATTGAACTCTGTACATTTTGGCAGATGTTTAATTTCTACTAATCATTGAAATATAATGGATGTTAAAATTTTTATGTCTGAAGTTTGAGTCTATATTTTGAAATTGTAAATAATTCATTATCAGTGTAACTTTTGTTTGACAGAAGACTTATACTGTATGAATAATTGAAATAATGAAATTATTTGCCCTGTACGTTTTTTAAGAAAATCTTGTTTGTTTAAAAAGTCTTGTATAAATTATAATTTTTATTTAAATAAACCTAAAAATGCTTTGTGCTAATGCTTCTTGCAAACTTCAGTTATCTATCAAAACTACACCTGATTTCTTGGAACGAAGGGAGTTAGTGCTTTTTGCCGGATTCACAGCCACAGCTCCATCTCTAGGGGGAGGTGGATGGGTGTTACTGCTTTTGAGGCTCAAGGAACTTGAATTTTATTTTAAATAATTCCATTACTTTATTGGAGAGTGTATGTATGTTTTTCCTTTGGTCTTTTCTGTGAGTACATCAGTCACTTCATGGTTACATGGTTAATTTAGTGAATGAAAAAGCAAGCAGTGATTTCTAAGATGCCACTGCAGGAGGGCATGGATGACACAAGACTGTTGGGAGGAGTGCAAGCTCCTGTCAGCCACAGCTCCACGCCGCTGTGCTGCAGGTGGGCACTGGAGGTAGGGATGAGCCCTTTTCCATCCCGAGGGTGTGCGGGAGCTGTGCTCAGCAGCAGCATTCCCTAGTCAGGAGCACAGGAGCAGCTGTTTTGCAGCCTCTGCGTCACCTCAGCCCTCTGCTCACACCAGCCCACCCTGCGCTGCTGTGCCTGTGTGTCACCCGTACCCTGCTGGGGGTGAGTGGCCAGGCTCCCTCATCCCTGCTGTGTTCCAGGGAAGCTGTCCCACTGTCCTGCTGCTCTGCTGCCCTGCGCTGTCTTCCGCAGCATTCTGTAATCCTGGGACTGAGCTGCCTGGTCATCTCATCCGGACCCACTTTTTTGTCTCTACAATGCTCCTTGCTGTGTTTGGCTCAGCTGAAAGAGATCAGTCTGGAACGGATCCTCCACGTGTGAATGTGTGCTGCTCTCCTTATCTCAATATTTAGTTTTCTCCTGGTGGCACCAATGCAGCTGACGATTTAATGGTGGTTTATGCTGGTATTTTAAGTGTTCTGACAATACTTAACTTGTTCAGAGAATACTTTACTTCCCTCTTGTACAGCTTTAATGTGTTTTTTGTTAAATATTTGTATAAGATGAGTTGCACCTGCAGCAGTACTCGCTGAGGTTGGATTCAGTCCCACCTGCCTGAAGCCCTGTGGAAGGAAAATGTGGAGCCTGGAAGTCTGGTTTTGGCTATAGGCTCCATGGTATGTGTGGGGTACATGGTCTTCCTGAAAACAGTGCTTGGTGTGTCAAGGTCACTTTAGCAGCCCATGAAAAACATAGATTTGTGTTGAATGAGCCGTTCACCTGCTCTCCCTGTAACTCCCAATTCCTACTGCAGACAGGAGGCTTTCCTGCCACAGTCTGCATTGTCACCCACACACGGTGGTTTAGTGCACGTGAGCAAGGCATGGCCTTGTGCAGTCTTGATTAGTGGTAAAGGGCAGTTACAGCATTCAGCTTGCAGAAGCTGAGGGGTTTTTTGCTGTTACTTTTAAGGAATTT
This sequence comes from Oxylabes madagascariensis, assembly GCA_013400675.1. Taxonomy (NCBI): domain Eukaryota; kingdom Metazoa; phylum Chordata; class Aves; order Passeriformes; family Timaliidae; genus Oxylabes; species Oxylabes madagascariensis. Next base: position 14,261 of record VYZR01030520.1, read on the forward strand.
TCAAGTTAAGTCTGAGTTCTACTGAATCCCTGGATTCATTAAGTTGCTCCCCTTAGGTTTAGGTTAGGCTAGATATTTTGTACATTAATTATTGGCTCATCTTAGACTTTTGAATATTTTTATTTCAGAAGTAAGAAATTCTGAAGATGTGAGAAGTTAATTTTCTGTCTTAGGTTGGGATATTGCAAAGGGATCAGTCCCTTGCAGCAACAATGTCCTCACTGGGCTGTGGATGCTCCAGAAGTTAGGTGGGCATAATGCAGTGCATGAAGTATGTAGTTATGGATGTGTCTTTAAAACTAGATTTAGCCTGAACTGATGCTGTATTTGGTCAGGTTGGCTTTGACTGGGAAGCAGAGAGATGAGGGGCAGATAAATGCCTTTTTCTGTTTTTAAATAGCTGGCACTTTCCTTTACCTTGAAAGCTGCACAGCCTAGTTGAGATGTGCATTAGGCAAAATTTTTGCGTTCTCTATGGAAGTTCTTTCCATCTTTGCCAATTTCTGTGACATACAGTTGCATATGGGTAATTATCTCCTTCAGCTTTCTTTTTTCACTATGCTTCTCTATTAAATACCAAATATTGATAAAAGTTGATCTATTTTTCATTCCTGAATTTCCCAAATTTCTCCTTTGCTGTCTCTGACAGTTTTGAATTGAGAACTTTTCCACTGGTTCCTCTGACCTTTGTTTTTCTCCTTCAGTGTTGTTCCAGTTTTCTTCCTCTCACAAAAATAACACTGTGATTTCAGTCGTGATTATTTAGAGATACTGATGGACTGTGTCCTGATGAACATGTCACAAGTTCACTAAAGCTGCCTTCACCTCTTACATTTCCATTTTGTATAAATTGGGGCTAAATTTCTGTATCTGCTGGTTTGGATTACTCAGTGGCTTCTGTTTCCTCAAGCTGATTTGTCATGTCTCTTTGCTACTGATTATCTACATGACTGGGGAAGAAGATGCTTCTTGAACCTGTTGAGTGAGCTCTAAAGCAAACAATCTCTTCTTGACAAAGCCAGTTTTACCGGTGCAAGCCTTTGTTGAGCAAAATATGCATCTGCAGAGGAGTGAATGTAGAGGTAGATGTAGGTAATTTTGCCTACTGCAAAACGGTGTTTGGGAAGGAATGTTTGAGCCCAAGCTATTTGCTGAGGCATCTCCATGCCAGTCTCTTGAGCACAGGATGTGAGATTTTAATCAGTAAGAACTGTGTTTCAGATGTGTTTTTCTCGTGTTTTGGATGTTTGCAGGAAGTGTGTTATTGGTGTTGGTTAGTGGACATGCTAGGAAGTTCCCAAAGCTACACAGGATGTCATCATTAGTCCCAGCACTCACCTGGCAGGGGAGATGCCTTAGAAAGCCCTCTTCCTGCTCATAGAGAGAGCTTCACATTGCACTCACGGTGTGTTGACCCCTATTACCAAAGTAAGCAACCCTGACTGCACAGCTCTTGGAGTGGTGGCGGCTGTGTCTGTGCTCAAATCCTTCTGCAAGATGAGTGGCTCTGGGCACTTTCCAAGGAAAGCAAAGCATAACTAAGCCCTGAACATTACCTATGTGATGCAGGACTGAAATGGTGAAGGGAAGACAGATGGGATATGAGGGAAAGGCAGCTTTGAGTCCAAAACTGGACTTGTGATGACTGTGGGTGCTCCTCACACCATCTGTGGCTGAGCAGGGTTCAGGAGGGCTTCTGGAAAGAGGGGAGATGCTGTCTTCAAAGCTGTATAAATATGTTGAGACTCTTCATTTAAATATGCCAAAAAGTGTATAAAGAATGTCTATATGAAAAATGTAGATTTACTGTATTGCTCTAATACAGCCATTTTAAAATATGACCACTATGGTGGTCATCATGTGTGGCAAATACCAGTTGTATTTGGTGACTTCTCAGGAAAATAAACACAAAAAATCATCAGAACCTCAGCAAACATCTTCAACTTGCTGCTCTACTAACTCCTGCTTAAGATTTATTTCTACTGTTTGAATAATTTTACTGTTTTATATTCTGACAAACAGCTTAGTGAAGACTTACTGTGCATCTTCTGACTTGGAGATGACAGGAGCCTGTCAACACCTGCTTCTACAGGTGTGCCAGGCTCCATGTCCAAATGAGTAAACACCTGAGCTCTCAGCTCTGCTCAAGCAAAGGTGACTGTGGTTTCATGCCAAACTAAGAGCTCCTGGCTTCCCTATCTTATGCCAATGCTGGGGCTCACCAAACCTTCCTGAAATGGCAGGAGCCCAGCACAGGATGTGAGAGCCATGAGAAGAGCAGTGCATTATCCACCTTTCCAGAAAGAACAGGGAGCAGTTACAGGCTGATTTGACCGCCCCTGGATCTGCAGCCCAGGTTTTGGCGGCCATAAGGAATCTGTCATAAAATTACCTCTGTGTTTCCCTTTTCAGGTTTGCTATGTCTGTCAGATTTCAGAGGTAACTTTTGAATATAACTTGTATAAACATTAAAGCCTGATCCTGAACATATAGTATTAAAGAGTAATACAAAGAAACGGAGCTAAAATGTCTGTGTGTGCACGTTAACTCTGCACAAAACCTGATTGTGCAAATATTTAAAGAGTTGGAATGCTGTTGTTAGAGGTATGTTTAATCTGCTAAATCCATTTCCTTCAAGCACCAACTTTTGCCCAGCCCCTTCCTTCAAAACTTCAACCAGAGCTGGAAAAAAAAAAAAAAAGGTGAGGGGGTGGTCATTGCCCATCAAATTTTTGGAGCCATTGCAGTAAGACCAGGGATGGTTAGAGAGGAGGCAGGAAACAGCCAAGAGAGGTCGTGGGCTTTTTGTTTGAGCATGTTGTCTCAGGGGCTGTGCTAGGTTAGACCCATGCCTCTTGGAAGCAGGAGCAAAGTGGGTGTTAACATTTATGGGAAGG
>VYZR01030526.1:4729-24350 GCA_013400675.1 Oxylabes madagascariensis
GGATTCAGGTCTAGTTAAAGGCACTTCACCACCGCCTTTGCAGAAAAGTCATTCTTGTTCACAACATGTATATTGAATTGTATCAGCAGCATTCCACAGGCTTTCCACTCAAATCTAGTCAATGTGTCTCTGCACCTTCCATGCTCAGTGCCTCAGAGCCGCTTTGACTGACAGTGGTATCCATAATCATACTGTAGAGATCTTTGATACCCCCACAGAGGGGAACCCATCCACAGGATGGACTGTTGATTCAAAACAAAGGAAAAACAGACACCCTTTGCCAGGCTATCACTAGCAGTGATACAGATAGAAAAGCATTTTGCAAAGGACAGCTCTCAGAGGTTGGGCAGAGCCAATCAAAACTTTTCAAAGAGAAAGGTGGGAACAAGGAATCGGAAGTAACTATACAGGCAAACTTTACAAGCCTCTGTCCTTTTTGACAATGCAGAACTGAGCCTACATAAAGTCTACTTCAAGATTTAGCTGAAAAACTAATTATTTAGATAACTAAATGTCCGACTTTCAGAAAAGACTAGGTACACAGAAAGATTTCAGCCACAATAAACAGGAGAAGCATCAACACTTCATGTTAAAGCATGTTATTTTCCAATATGGGCCTTAATGTCAAATGCTGTGATTCATTGTAGGACCTGCACAGACTCGGCAATGCATTTCTCACCAATCATCTCTACCACAGCAAAAAGCAAACCAGGCTGAACTGAACTGACCACATCACACCCAAGAGCTACACACTTCTATAGCCTCCTGAGCCTGCTTACCTGAAAGACATTTAGCACTCTCAATACTTTAAACTGGGAAGTGTTTGCTGCCTTGCTCGGATTTATCTCACTCTGCCTATACAGAGACATTGGTATATCAACTTTCAGCGTGCAATTTATACATTTCTAAAATCAATCAGAATCCCTAAGCTTTTACAAAAGGAAATGGAAAAATATTACTGTCAAACGTCCATCAGACCTAGAAGCCTAGGTGATTGTCATACATTAAAGAAATTAAAAGGCTGCATTTGAGATAGTATATGCTCTTCCCATCCCTATCTTGAAAGGCTACGATTAAAGTGCTCTAAGAATCAAAATTCAATTTCTTTCAGGTCTCGCAAACAACATTGGCCTTGAGCTGAATGCTGCCAGCCTGCCTGCAGCCTTTGAGGAGATTAGGTTTTTACCAGCCAACTATGAGAATCTTAAATCCAGTATTAATCCTAATTCCCATTTAGTCACATCTTCATTGTGCAGCAAAAGCAGGCTGTACATGAACTTCCGTGTTCATTCTTCCATGTGCAATGATCTGTGTCACCAACAATGGATGCTAAACTTCATGTATGTTTAAGAAACACATTCCAACCCTGGTTTACAGAAAATCACACCAAAAGAGAGATTGGAGCTGGAAAGAGAGTTTGTCACACAGGGATGATTTCTGAGAGATTATACGAATGGGAAATTTTCAGCATGAAAGCTTTTATCAGTCAGTAACAGAAGATTTCAGTCCTGGCTTGGAAGAAAACAGGATGAACAACCAGGTCACAAGGACAAAGAAGCACCCGTGACCCTGACTCCATCATCATGGTGCAGTGATGTTGCCAGCATCACCTCACCAGTACCAAACCATTGAGATGACAAGCACTGGGACTGCAGAAAGCACTGCCAATCATCACCATGAGCATGGTCACTGCCAGGATAAGTTTCTGGGGACAAGAGACTCAGCATTTCCTCTGAGCAAGCCCTTGCTCCCCTCTCCTCCTGGAGGTTCTGAAGCTGGCATGGGCCACCTTGCCACCCTCACATACGAGCTCCAGGGGACCAGGTCAGACCAAGGTGAGGCCTTCCCACTGCTCACCAGAACAGAGTCATCGCCTGCAATTCTTGGTCTCCCAAGGCTGAGCTGGCACAGACTGGCTACACAGGCTTTTGCTAAAGTTTTCTCTTCCTAGTATAAAGGCCAAGGAGCCAAAGTGGATATTCCTATGTCTTTTCTGACATCACTTCACACCAATTCCCTTTCAAATCCCATTATGGCAGTCAAATTGGACACATCTCCAGGCTGCCAAGCTTGCTGGATCATCCATGGCAAGGTCAGATCATTCAGTGCCTCTTGGTATTCCTAGACAAGGAATACTGATCTCAGAGACAAAGCAACTGAAAGTGAGGACAAACTGCTGCTTGGTCTGCTATCAAATGGGACAATTTCAATTCATTTACAATGAAGTTCTCACAGATCTCTGGGAAAAAAGAGTAATATTTCCTGTGTTTAAAGCACAAGAATTCATTGCAGATGAAAGGAATCTTTCAGGAAACACATTCCCAAGAGAACAAAAATGTATTTGGCACCACTGCCTCTTACAAGCAAAAGAACCTCCCTACAGGCAAGGCAGCCAACATCTGCTGGAAATGGCAAATTTATTTTTTTTTTTTTAGTAAGTACAGTAATTGCTGAAAACCTCTATTTCCACCAACCTCAAAATCAGCTACCTTAACTTCCCAAACTATGAATGTGATGAATTCAGGGACAACATTCTCTAAATGGAGGCACAGCTATATTTCCTTCTCCTTGCAACTGGCTATTCCTTGTTGGTTGCTCACTGGGACTCTCCAGTGGAGATCCCAATAAAGTTGTGGTGCACTGCAGTAACAGTAGGCTGAGCATCGGCTGAGTTGTGGTTGCTCTCCATGTGCATGCTCATCCCCTGCAGATGATGTAAGGTAATTTAATTTAGCAGTGATAGAGCTTAGTTAAATTGCATTACCTTTCATTTGCCATGGGCTAAGACCACACACATGAACAACAACCACAGCTCATCCAACAAGGAGTTTGACTGAGTGCCTGGCTTCTGGAATACTGCAAACTGGGTCATACAGACTTTTTGCCTACAGTTCAAGCCAATATTTGAACAGAGAACTTTCTCTTTCCCAGAAGACATTCTACCCATCATGCTGCTACATGTCCTGGGGTAAGGTATCTTCAGTCTTGGGAATCTGGAAACACCAAGATTCTTGGTGGAAATAATTACTGCTACACTGAAGATTGAAATCATTCAGAACACAACAATGCCAACATTTTAAACCTCAGTTTCTCTGAGAGGAGAGCTCAGATATGTCCGGTATGAGCAAATAGGGAGCTTTGCCTCTTTACTGTCATGGCTGCATCTCCCACAACTTTTCTCACCTCAGAAAGATAGACTAGTACATGCAGAGAATCCACAGCCAACTTCTGAAAGATGGCAACTTGCAAGGTTTAGACTGTGGTTGCTGTTAACCAGCACTTCCACAGCCTGTCTTTCCTCATGCAGGCAAAAGAAAGGAGAATTATAGTTTTAAAATTATGCAGGCATGTAAAAGGAAAAAAAAAAAAGGCAGAAGCCATTTATCAAAGAGGGTGACCCATTTGCTTCCAATAAATACCCTTTACAGCCCATGCCTGCATATCCCACTGCCCCTTTGGCTAGTCCAGCAACCTGCTTCACAGGCTCGTCCAAAAGCCTGACTTTGCATGGCACGTTTCTTCAGACAGAGTAGAAGATTTTGTTTTGCATTTAATCTGCAGAGATTACCTGCATACTTAATCAGAAAGTGACGCTGACATGTCGTGCACTTACATTCCACTGTAAATCCTACTTTTCGCACTGCCAACACCTTCATCTTCTAGCATGGAAGGAGAGATTGTGGTGGAAGAATGTATCTCAAGCTCCCTTCTCTTTGCACACACAAAACGCCAAATGGAAAATGCAAAGAAGTTGCACAGTTTAAAATTCATGTCTGCAAAACAACTATGGATACATTAAGAGCCACCTGTTTATTCATACAACCTTGAATTTTTAAGATTAAGCAAAAAGCACTTTTTGTGAGAAATAGGAATTAGGAAAAGGTAGAGGTTTTTTTCTCAGTGATCACAAAAATTTCAGGGGTAATCATTTCTCATCAAAAAATATTGTTTTCAATTCCTAAATCCACCCACTGAGAAATGTAAGAATTAGAGAGAAAAGAGTCCACTGAAAACAGACTTTAAATATACATGAGATTGGCACGTGAATTGTAACTGTCTATGATGGGAAAAAATACAAGGGGATGGGGTGAATAGCTATTTCTTCTCACACACACACAGACTAAAAGTAATGCATTTGCTGAAAGCCAAACAAGAAACCAGGGTCAACACAATGCTTAGTGCACTATGCATTTTCATATTATTTAGAACAGTCCACGTTAAAACAGCTTTCCCTAAAGCTGACTTCTCAAATGTCCTATCCAATCTACCTTAGGATGCTCCAAACTATACAGCACCTCAACAAACTTGTGTCAAAGGAGACAGAAAAAGTCTACTCCACAGCGTCTCACTGCTATCCAGTCTCTTTACCTTGCTCCATGCAGTGTCTCCTTAGTCCCAACCCCAAACAAATCCCTGCAGCAATCCTTTCCATACTGCCTGCCCTTGCTCCTGCCCCCAGGTGATACATGTTGGCAACCAAACACTTCAGCTGCAAAATGGAAAAGACTGATGCTTTGAAGATTTGAAATAAGCTGGCAGCTCATCTTTAACAGTAGAAATGCTTTAAAAATAATAAATAAACAACATTGTAGGTTCACAGAAACCTGCAAGCCATAAGCTTAATGGCCTAGAGAGCCCTGCAGCTCAGTGATTTGGGCTCTCCTGAGGGCTAAAATTGCCTGGCTAGTCTTGATTAAAAAGATAAGCACAGACAGACCCATTGCTCTAACATATTTCAGAGGCAGCTAAAGGAATGACTGAGTCTCGTGGGCCTAATAATACACAATTTCAGTTATTTATATCATTGGCTAGGCAAGTATTTACCTGGTTCCAAAGCAGAACATTAACAGAATCTCTGTAGAGTTGAATGAGATATTCCTAACACGTCAAAAACTTCAGCCAAAAACCTAAATAAACAGAACAGCCGTTCCTCACAGATACAGATAGTATCCCCAGAGGAATATGCCTGGCTGCCTCCTGCACAGCCTTCACCAGCCCAGCCACTTTGGGCAGCAAGAGCAGAGCAGCCACAGCACTGCAGAGCGCTGCAAACACAGTCCTGCTCAGTATCGCAGACAAGCCTGGCTGCCCAGCTCACGGCAGCCATGGAGAAAACATTCCCAACCTGTGTGTCCCCGGAAGCCCATGCCCTCCCTGGCTTAGGGTGGTGAGGCAAAGCACACAGGAGGGTCAGAGTCTCCTTGGTGAAACACTGGCATCCTGTGCTGCTGCAGGACACTTGTGCTCCATCTGTGCAGGGAGGACTGTCCATTCCACCCCAGGGCCTCGGGTATGAACACGGCTGGGTGAGCTGCTCTGGCGGGGACAGACCTCCCCAAAAACAGAGGCATCCTTGGCACCGCGGGCATCCAAGGGGAGGAGGGGCACCGATGTGAGCTCTTCAACCCTGTGTCAGCCTTTCCTGTAAGGTGCTGGCCATCTGCAGATGGGCTCAACTGTTCATGCAGAATTCATCTGCAAATCCAAATGATGGGTGCATCAGCTCTCCTTATCAATGGGAGAAGTGGCTAACAGATGAAAAGCTACTTAAAACTTAATTTCTGACCGAACTGTCCTTTTACAGTTGAATAGCATCCTTCTCACTTCCCCTCCATCAGCTCCATATGTTGAAAGGGTTAAAAAAGACAGCAGAACCATTAGCATTTTGATAGCTTTCCACACATGTATAGCAAAAAGTCTTTAAAATTCATTGCACTGAGATAATCCTTCAAGTCTAGCATTTCCTCCTCAGCTTGAGGCAACCAACTGGTTTTCCTCCCCTTAATACCTTAATAGAAAGCTCCAAGGAGTTGCCAGGCTAGAAGTCTCAAATATGCTCGAGAAAAGCAGAGCCCTGAAGTTCAAGAGAAGTCATGTAAGGTGTCTGGGGCTTAATTAAGAAACAACTATAGGGGGCATCTTATTAGATACTGCAAACCCCTAGAGATCCTGACTTCTGTACATCACAGCTCACAACACATGCACATGCTGTTTTTCTTCCAAAATGCTGAGCACACACAGTTCCCACTAATTTCAGCTGCCACAGAAGGGGCTCAGCATCTCTGAAGAATGAACAAATTAAAAACCTTGACCCTGATTCCACTCAAGCTCAGGGACTTGAGCTCTCATCAAGATCAAGGCTGAATTTTTTAACACTATTACAATCTTGAGAACAAAGCTGTGATTTTGCACAACTGGCATTAATACTCAGCAGCTCCACACCTGTGCCTGGGAAGTTTTGTTGGTTTTTTTTTTCAGCATGTGCTGTTTTAATAACTCCAAAGCAAATTGCTTTCTCAAGGAAGCGCCTGGGAGTGCCTCAGGGCAGAGAAAGAGGCCATCTCGCTTTGTGGCTTTGATTAGGTTTGTTGCAGTGAAAACAGGCAAATGCTTCAGAAGCACATCACTCCTCAGATACTACTAAAGGGTAGGCTCAAGGAGTCACTAACTTGTTAAGGGCTATTAGGTCTGGTTATATGCTCTTCCCAAACACTATTTTTGGGGAAAAACAGCCTGAAAAAAAGGTCTGATCAAAGGAAAATGCTTGTTTTGAAGCTCTGCACATTCTAAGGAAATTTAACTGGCAAGAGGTTGACATTCAACAGGAAGAAAGAGTAGCTGTGAATGCACTGCAGTACTATATGGAAAATAAGGTTCAGATCTCGGGGCCACCGCCTGTAGTCTCCCACACTCTAATGTATATCCCAAACCATGAAATATTGACTATTTCAGCTGAGGTAAAAATTTCCCCATCCCTAACCCCATTCCTTCCAAAACTTCAGAAGATCTTTATTTTCTATGAGAAAAAACAAATCAACCAAGCCTTGGCCCTAACCTCCCCCTGCAAAAAAAAACCTCCAAACACGTCACAAATAGAGCTTCATTAACAGAGAAAAAGTTGTCCTATCCTTATTCAGTAAATGCACAGTTAACACAGTCAGAAGAAGAAAATGCCTTAGCAACACATCATTGAGTTACTTGGGACATTTGGCTCCAAAAACACAGAAAAGCAAGTCATTTATTTAGCTGGGAAAAATCTTCTTGCGATACAGGAAATAGTCCCTCCTCATTTTTTAAACCTGAGCTATCTTTCCTAGGGGCAAAATTTGGATAGGTGCTATTCTCTTATTTTCTAGTGTGTTACAAGTTTGCCATGATGCCCTCAGCAAGTTATTTAGATTTCACTTACATCAGTAAAATGGGAATTCTCTGCCTCAAAAAGGTGCTACAAAGACACAATCCATTTGCCACTGTGAGAAGTTCAGATAATGTGGACCACACAGACACTCAATAAACAAGTGGTAGATAATTACTGTGACATGAAACAGAGAGGCTGCATCTGCCAGAAAAATTCTGAGCAACTGACTCATTCTGTTGGGCCAGTCCAGGGATAGTTCAGATGCCTGTCCAATCTGTTCCTTCAGGCACAGTGCACTGTTTCATTATCCATCAGTCAATCTCTGATTTCTATCTCAGGGTGTACATACAACAGCAAATGCTACCAGCACTGCAAATCCTCTTTCAAATGCATTTGCAGTTATTGGAAGGGTGAGAAAATTACCTTATCATTGGTTCCAACAACTGCATCTGTTTCACCACCTCCTGGCTACACAATAGTGCATCTAGACAAATCCTTGCTTTATTTAGGCAGAATTCAACACAAGGAATAAGGCTCAAGGACAGCAGAACAGAAAGGGGAAAGCAAGAAGCAAATCTTGTGTTATCTATGAATCCCCAATACAGCCAGACTCAGGCAGTCTTACACTTAATCATATTCAATTAAAAAAAATCAGTGTTTGGTCCTACTCCACACTGTTGCACTCCATTAAGAATCAAGGATTACAGCTGAATGTGGCATCTCATTAAAACAGAGTCTAAAGATGTAATCTTGTAGGATGTTAAGGGAAACAGATCCCCTGCATGGCTTCTCTTGGGCTCCTTCAGCTTTGAATGACACGTCCTAGACAATGACATTGATGTCCCCAAGAATACAGCCCCAGCCACAAAATGGATTTTGCAAGGCAGTCTCAGGACACAGCTGGAGCATTCAGCCCTGCTCTGTATTATGGCAAACCCTTTGCAACACTATCCTAGTGCAGCCTGACTTTATTTCAACAGGACAAATGTAGGGTGCGGCTCAATCATACATCTAAGACCTCAGCATGCTGGAACTATTTTCAGACTAACCTATTTTATTTTTTTTCAACTCACCATCCCAGATTCAGAAAAAAAGAGTGAAGTCTTACATCAATAGCTTGCTTTTCCCAATAATTTAGGTATACTTTAAAAATGGGCAGAATTTAGACATGAAATGGATGCAAAGCAGTCAGGTCATTCTGTGATTACAAGATGCAAACTGACTTTTTAGGCCAAAAGGTGCAGTCCTTAAAAAGGCCTCATATAACTCCCAAATTACAGCTATCATTGAGAGCACGGTTGAAGGCTCTGAAGAAAGGTAGCAGCTTACCTGGGGATCTGTGAAACCTTAGCAATCAGCCTCCTAGAGGTTCCTTTAAAGGTTCCTTTGATGACTGTAGCCATAAGCAAGACTAGAAATCTGCTGTCATTTCAGTCCTAGAGGTCTCAGACTTGATTAATTTAAGAGAAATATTTTCTTAGGTCAATTTTTTGTGAAAACTTATTAACATATTATTGTCATCTTTATTTTAAGATAAGTATTGCCTGTTTACTACCAAAAAAAATACACAGCAAGGGCTTGGAATTTTTTGCCTTTCAGAGGAGTGTTTTGTCTTTGTGCAATGATAAAGCTTCAACCCTCAGCCTTTCCTCCCCACCCTTTTCTAAAAACGGCAAGAACAAAATACAAAGTAAAGGCAGAGTGGCATTCCCATATAATCAGAACTGGAGTATGCACCTCCATTTTGCAATCCCACCTTTTGTAACAGAGGGATCCCCTGCAAGGTCCCCTTGGCAGCCAAGGAGCACAGAGCACATCATGGTTCAGGGAGCTGAGCTGCACTGGAATAACCAGATTCAGGGTCTTTGGTGATGCAGAGCACAACCACAGAGAACAAACACCCTCTCTAAGCACACACCCAGCTTAGCTGAGATCCCCTCTTGGCTTTCTTCTTGTTATCTCCTTATTCTCCTAGGAGAATTAAGCAAGGATCAAGACAGGACTACTTTCTCCTCTTCTCTGTAAAACACAAGGAAAGAAGAAATTGGAAGAAAGAGGCCTATGACTGAAACCATAGCCTTGCCTTTGCTGAGCTCTCTGCAATCAAACCAGCACAAGAGTGTTTCATGCTGTTCCAAGCAGCTCCTCTCTTGCCCTAAGCATTATTTTTCCTACCCTGCCCAACAACAATGGCCCAGGCACAAACATATCAGCAATGTTCAGCTCTATTTTCCTTGGCTGCTTTAGGTGATTTCCTAATAATATTCCTCAGAGGAAGCAGTGGTTTAGGAGTTATATATCCTTGTACAGCCTTGACCCTGACAAAATACACCAGCAGTGCTTCAGGGTCAGTCTTTCCCCTCCTGCCACTGACAAGCTGATTGCTTTGCCAAGGTCTTCAGAGATTCTTTGCTCCACTCCATAAGAGCACATCCAGGGGAGACAAACCTGCAGAACCAGTGAGGAAAGACAGTAAGACCAGCGAAGAAGACACGAGGACACCTGGATGGGAACTCAGTTTTTTGAAGGAACCACATTTTTTGAGACTTGAAATATTTTTTTATTTCATATAGGGATGAAAATTTGGAATATACCTTGGAGTCCTTCCTACATAAACATGTGCTCTAGAACAGCAGTTCTGTGGTTAGGACAGGTATTTCTGGCATGTATGAAACCTTCTTTCAGGACTCTGTTTTGGATTTGTGACAGCATAGGTGAAAGACCCAAACCACTTGGCTCCCATCTGTTTTGGCTAAGAAATTCTATCCTATATACAAGAAATTCACCCAAGGAGAACCAAGTGGAGACCAACCCTTTCTCACAAAGCAGTAATGGTTTCAATAAATCAGCATTTTCTGCAGGCAAATTGTTTCCTTGAAGACTCCAGGCCAGTCCTAGCCTCAAATAGTAACCAGTGTGGTTTCTGCTTAAGACACAAGCCCAGAACCAACGCACCCAACAGAGGTTCTGCTTAGGAGCAGCTTGTCTCCCCGAAGTGGGGGCACTGCAACACAGAGTAGAAGAAACAAATAAGGTTTCATAAAATTTGCCCTGACAACTCAGGATTCTGTCTTTTTCTCCTATTCCAGTAGCTTACATTTTTAAACTGAGAAAAGGAGGTATGGTGGGAAAACCTCACACTCTCCATTCATGTTTACTTTATTCATTCCTTAGTCTGGGACAGTAAAAATGTTGCTGATATCCAAAAGGGCACGTNTTGACCTACACACGGGGGCAGACAGTGTCGTTTTTTTCTGCAGTAAGGAGAGGTAAACCTGTCTCCACAAGGAATTCAAAAAAAACACAGTAATACCTCAGCTGTATGTCGTTGTTTGTCTTGCTGATTTAAGACACTTTCTATGAAATGGCTTGAAAGAATCTCCAAAAGTAGAGTCTTCTTAAACTGTGTTCTCCAGAAAGAATGTTTTTCTACTTCTAAACACAGCAATTTTTATGTGCAGTACAGGATTACCCTATATAGGTCACTGACACTCCATGGAAGCCTAGATAAATAACTCTATTCCTCCACTAAATTTTGTTGGCTTCTCTTCCTTTATTGCTAAGAATATTTCAACTGGAACAACATATTTGTGCCTTTGAGGTTCTCTGTTCCTGCTGCCACTTCCCCACCTGGAGCTATAATCCTACGCTTGTCACAAACCCAGCCACTGCTTCAGAACTTATTACAGCTACAATCTGCAGATTATAGCAACTCCTAATAGGGGATAAGCAGCAGGAAAAGGTGAGTTTAAGCTGCAAAGAACCTGCTGGTTCAAACAGCCCTATTATTAATATTTATTATTTTTAAGCATTCACCAAGTGCTGTAGAAGATAAAAGAATGAATTGAAAGCAAGAACCAAGGAACCAAGTTTATATAAGACAAGACAATGTGAAACCCTTAAGAATAAGTGCAGTGTCTTAGGAGGAGGGGAGCCAAAGAAAATGTAGTAACAGCAATGGGAAAAAAAGCCACACCTTTTATCAGCACAATGTTCCTAACATTAATAAGTATGAAGAGAATTAAAGAATTCTTCAGTGCCTAATCAGAACTGTTGTCCATAGGGGATCTTCTGAGCATTATTATAAGGCATTGGCATATCTTTAAAGAATGGAGCTTTGATCATAAAAAGCAAGAGTGTGGAGGAGAGGGAGGGCTGGAAAAACAGCAAAAGGAAATGCAACTGGTGTTAGGGAAAAATCCAGCCCTGGACAGGTGCTTTACAAAGCTCCAAATAAATCCATTTAGATTTTGTTGAAAGGCTTAGAATGAGGCATAATTCTCACTCAGGTCCCTCCATTACAGGCAAATTTCTCCTCTTTCCCACAAACCCTTTGTGCCTGTTGTCAAAGGTCTCCCAGTCAATACTTCTCTTCCCTAACCAAGATGCAAACTCATGGCTTACACCATTTTAAACCTTCACACTTTCAAACAACAACCTACAACGCTTCACATTTCCAATGTACTTTAGCAAGATTAGCTAACAAGAATGTTCATCATACCCACATGCTGAGGGTACTGTCTTCCGTTTCACAGCTGGTGAAACAGATGCTCAGAAAAGCAACACAACTTTCCCAGAGCTAAGGAGTGTCTACAGCAGGCTGATGTTAGGAATGCTGGCATTCACCCACCTCAGTTCTGAGCAGCAAAATCAGTGATAGCACTTGGGAGTGAGAGTCCAACACCCCTGCCAAAGCCCTCTGCTCCCCAAGGCTAGTGCAGAGCTTCAAAGCACTTCCCAAAGAGCATCACATTACAGAAATACTGTAAGAAATCCACTACAAACTGAAACTTGGAACTATCTGCAGCAGCATTAACAAAGAAAATTAATGTTTTTCAACTAACTCTGACTCTTCTCCTGCCAAACCTTCCCACTGCACTATCAAAATATGAACACGCAAAATGTGAAGCCTGAAACCTTCTGCTCCCCTCAACACAGTGAGGAGATAGAATAAGACTTCCAAGAGACTGGCTGGATCAAGTAGGTTTTTTTATTTCGTCTTGAGTCTTCTCTGTTTTTTCTTTCTTAATCACATCAGAATGCTGTTCCTGACTGATGTTTCCCATAACATTTAAAAGAAGAAAAACAGTACATAATTAACAAAGCATCACTTTAAGCTGAAATCCTTATCAGTTTTGCAAACTTTTTTCAATCCTATGAACCCAGAGTGATTTGTCACATCAGCAAGATATTACATTGTCAATTCTCAGGCTGCCAAAGCAAAGAGGTTTTTTGGTGCTTCCAGCATTGTGCCTCAAGCACTTCCAGAATTATCTCTCAGCTTTTCCTGTGTCTTATTTTGAAAAACAGCTTGGTGTAACTCTAGAAGATCCCTGTAACATGTCATAGTCCCATCGGAAGGAAAAGTTCTGTTGATCAACACAAAATAAGCACCTCATTCTAAGCAGCTTTGAGAATCTCCTCTTGACATTAACAGGAAAAAAGGATAGTCAGCACTTCAAAAATACATCATATCCAAAGTTCACACCTCTCAATAACATTCTGACACATTCAATCCCTTATTTGCCATTATTTCTTACACATGTCCACCTTGTACCCACCACACTATTATCATCATTAAGCTCCATCAATTTTTATCAGCAAGAATGACATTAAAACACATTCTGGTTTCAAATTACTACAGAAATAAGCACATCAACAACAGTGACAGTGACAGTGACTCCCATTCCAAAATCCACTGAATTTCCGTTCTGTGGAAATCCCATTGTCTCATTTATGCTGGCAACAGGTTTCGAGGACTTCATCTGAAAAGTGCCCACAGGTCCCAAAGACTTCCATGGAAAACAGGTTCTTAGGCCCAAGAAAGCAGTCCAGTACAGGCACAAGCTCCCTCTGTACAAGAAGATCTGGTTTATTTTCACTCCACAAGAAAATGAGATGTGCCATCAAGTGAGCCAAGAACAAACTCTATCATTGCTTTCCCAGCATAGAGTGTTCCAGTTCAGTGCCCTGTGAGGTCCATGTCTCGGGAACAGGCAAACTGCCAGCCAGTTCATTTAGACCATTTTTCCTGAAGAAGTGTAGACACCATAATTTAGTGCAATATTTATTAGTCTAGAACTCTCTCTTCATAGACTGTCTTACACTGAGCTTTCTGTAAGGAGTAAATATAGTAACTGTTTCCATAATAATGTTAAAAATACCCCAACAAATTAAATTCAACAGATGAAACAGGGCCATAAATACGTATGTCTAGCAACATGACCAAAATCACCCTTCTTCAAACTGGGCATTGGGCCATGAAAAGAAAGCTGCTAGCATTACAATTTCAGTGTTGAGCCTTAGGAGCAGCACAGAGCTACAGAAACAGTCAGTACAGTAATCATGCACAATATACACAACCCGAGCTGCAGCCAGGGCCTCTAAGCCTCTGAGCCCCTGCCAAGCTGTGCCACTGACCCACACAAGTCACCATACGGTCCCATACCCTGTTCCACTCATCTGTCTTGTGGGCTTTCCAGACATCTGGGATGGCATAAGATGTATTTAAAGCTGTTTACAACTCAAGTGAGAAGTCTGAGAAAATATAAGAGCCGTTATTATCTCTGCTGTACTACATGACTTTTCACGTTAGCAGTTTGGTTTAGTTCCACTCCCTTGGAGTCAACAACCACTATAAGGTTTTTTCCTGACAGTAACATCACAGCAACAGGAGTAAAGAGGGTACTGGTTATGCTGCTTCCAGAAGACTAATCAGGACAAACTCCAGATCACACCACAGATGACCCAACAAAGTCCTTCTCTAACATGGCCATGCACCAACTAAATGAGGGCAAAAAAGGCAGGAATAGAGATGAACTAAACACGGTCGATCAGAAGCTGAGCTACTAAGCAAACTCCAACCTAAACCCTGATTCCCATAATAATGCAGCCCTTTGATAACCAAGTAATATCAAGCACACAGCTGAGATTCAGTTTCAGCACTATTTATTTCATCAAAAGCATCCTCTCTTTCTGCCTGAAGTGATGGATTGGTCTAAAAAACATGAACTCCATTTGAGTTTAAAAATTGACTCTTCTACAGTGATTTTAAATTTATTTCTCAAGAAACAGGAAACTTCCATTTTAGACCAGGTTTATTTAGTAAATACATAGCAAAGGGAAGATTCTGATAGCAATAAATAAATAAATAAAGCCCAAAATACAAGAATCCCCAGAGACTTATCAGTCATTGGAGTCCTTGTTGGAAGAGCTACACAGTCGGGAAGATTCATGTGCAGAAACAAGATCCTTACCAAAAACCTGTGACAGTCAAAACTCCACTTCCAACATCTCTGAGGACAATGACAAGATACTGCTTATGATTTTCTTTGAAATTAATTTGGTGGGGATAAATTAACCCTACATGACTACTCTCAATTGTCATGCAATATTTGCTGCATATCAGTTTACCAGAAAAGAAGCATTCAGATTAGGCACTCAGTCATCCAGAGCTTCCTGTATCAACACACCTGCAGCGGCAATTAAAATCCAAAACACCCCACACATATACAGCTCACCAGGATGGTGATACTCTCTGCCTCTAGCTCTGAGGAAGACCAGTGAAGGACAGCCCACTGGTACAGAGCAGACAGTGGCAGAGGTGCAGAAGCAAATCCCATTGTAAGAGCAAAACATCTTTATCATTACTTGTTTCTTTAAATTTTATCTGTGCAAAAATAAATAAAAACATGCTGACAAAGTGGTTTAGCAGGTGGTGTGGTTAACAGAAAAAGATCAATGCACTGCCTTCCTATAGCCACTTCCTTCAGTCTCAGAAAATTTATACTAAATTAGCCCATGACAGATCTTTACCAATGCAGAAATGATAAACAGCAAGACATCTGTTAAATGCTCCAAGACAAGAGATTGGGTGAGGAGGAGACCCATCGACTGTTTGGTGGGCACTGAATTCCCACCAATCCCCTGGAACTATGGGATGGGTTAACTCATTCACCAGTTTGGAAGCTCAGGACTGAAAGAACAGTGAAAAGAAAATAAGAAATGCAGGTGTAGGGGAAGGAATGGACACAAGAGAAATGCTGGACTGTGCAGTCATGAGCTAAGGTAGGACCAAAGGCAACCTGGCTGTCATATCAGTCACCAGTGAGGCAGCAGTGACCATCAGAAAGCTAAGCTCTGGCCATCTGGAATATATCCTCCTATGAAATACAATTAAAGTCCAATCATCTTCCCAGTGCTGAGAAGTGGATAGTGTGAAGGGAAGGGACAACACAAAACATTAAAGTTTTAGAAGGAATAAGCAGTGTGAGAAAGAATGGAGTTGCCTGCACTGATTTTTCTGTGCAACTATTTTCTTCCTTCATTTGCCACTTCCAATTAAAATTAATAATTATTTCCAGAGGAAAAAAATAAAAAGAAAAGAAGAGAACACATAAGAAACAGCTTAAAAGGGAATGAGCACTTTCAGATCTGAAACAGCTCATTTCTATGCATCTTGAGGGACAAACACACAGGCTTTGCCCTCTCATGCAAATACACTGCTTGGTTTTGAGTCATTATTTTAAAGTGACAACTAAACACCACCCCTTCCCAAAACAAACTTCTTGTCAGCTCTCACTGTACCACTTGTGGGGTTTTCCCCTCCATAAAAAACCAAGAAAAATGGATATATTTTATTGATAAGACAGTTTAAATTAAACAAACAAACAAATCATACTGAAATTAGTCAAAAATCATTGAGAAAGTAAATGCAGGGATTGTCTTGCAATAGTATTCCCAGACAAGGACTGCTTCAGCAGCCTCACAGGGTTAGCAAGGAGTATAGATATCCATCTGTTTTAATTAAAACTCCCAAACAGACCTAAGACCTACTACCACCTCATGCAATGACTCATCTTCAAATCAAGAGCTATGCACTACCTCAGGAAACTCTTTTAATACAACTTGGACCACCATCTGCTCTTTTAGATACCTTAGGCCCCTTAGGCCTCAATTTTGTAGCATCTGAACTTTTCTTTTCAAGTCCTCCCTCTCCTCTAAGACCTACAGGCCCATAAATCCAGTAGCTTCTGTCCCCAGAGCAGTTGTGCCTGTTTTCCTGCAGCTTGGTGAGAACAGACAGGACCCAAGATAATTAAATAAAAACACAGGAACTTCATTATTTATTTTAAAGGAAAATGTGTTTTCTAGGAAGAAAGTCCTTTAGTTGGGCAAATCTGTAAGCTGTTTATCAGCCTAAAGTCATTATCTGCCCATATGGTCTTAGCACTGTGGTTAAAAAAAAAAATGGGCACGCACTAGCTGATGAAATGTCATCTGCCCTTATGCCAGAAACTACTATTTTTTTCATTGACATCAAATTAGGATCCTTGCCACAAGTGAAGGGCTACCATAAGCATAGTCATAATATTTTAATTATGAAAGGATCTTACAGAAGGCAGCAAGGAAGGCAGGGGCAATGCAAGAAAACCCATTCACAAAAATACAAAGCCACTTCATTCACATTTTGCCTCTGCTCTGATTCTTTTTCTTTGTAGAGGTAGGGTGGAAAGAGAACAATCCAACTTAAAAAAAAAAAAAAAAAAAAAAAAAAGGCAAGGGAATGAGATGCTAAAGCCAATAAACACACATCAAAGCATGAGATGGCTCTGCTTCAACTGCCTACAGTATTCAACCTGGGATAGATTAAGGCAAGACAAAAGGTGCTATGGGGGAAAATACTGCCCCTACAGCAGTGCAGACCATCTCCCTCACTTACTCAGCCCTAATAGCGAGGCCCCAGCCAGCTCTGCTGCACTGAAAGAGGCAAGGGCACATGATGGGCTCAGCTTTGTAGAAACCCGAATTTGTCCCCCATCGTCTGCTGGTCTGCTGTTGTGATTTGAAGCCCTTCCCACTCCCCCGCTGAGGCGCTGCAGAGAAGCAGGAGCTGGGTTTATTGATTCTGTGAGTCACAATTAGCCGTGGGACACACGACCAAAGGTTTAGCACAGGACATTAAACCTGACTGAGCTGTCAACTCGGTTATTCCAAGGAGAGAGAAACAAATTGAAGTCACAGTAACAGATGTTTCTCATGTTTTATGAACTGCAATATTATTACTAGTTACAGACACAGTTTCTGCCTTTTAAAACAGACCTGCAACGCTGTGCGTGTGAAATTATTCGAACTAACACACAGACAACTTGGCAAAGGACTTACAGATAGCATTTTCGTACTCGCACAATGATTCCTGTTTCCCTTTCGCCCCGCCCCACCCTGAGAAGTATAATACGTGTTAAAGCAGCCAAAAATGAGATCACGCCAGGATAGAGTACTTCGTTGCCATCATCTGCTACAAGGATGCAAACACTAACCCCCCTCCTCTTTTGTGAAAAACACATTCAGCCTCTTCTCGGTTTCCACTGTGGGGAAATTAAGTTGTTGGGATTGTTCTGAGTTTTGAGGGAGCCTGGAAACTGAAGACTGCTGCTCTTCCCAGGATGTCTTATGCTTACACCTCAGGGGCAATAAAGGGATTTCCCCATAATTTACAAAGGAAATCTGAAACACCCTGCGAACGCAAACCGCCCCCCAGCCCGCTCCTCTCCTCCGTGTGGAGGAGCGAGCGGAGGGGCACGGCACGGCGAGAAAGCCCTCTCGTGGAAAGCACCAGCATCACCCACCCCGCGCTCCCCTTGGAGCCGCCCCGGCCCCGGCTCCAGCCCGGCCAGCGCCGCCGATCCCCGGTCCCACCGCCGCTGATCCCCGCGGGCTATGGGCTGCCATCGTCCCTTTCCCAAGGAGTGACTCCCCCCTCACCTGCAAACCTCACGGGGTTAAACACACAGCGCGGGGAGCTGAGCCAATCGTGGCACAGGTCTGCCTCGAAAAAGGGTGGAAATTTTGTGCGGATTTTGCTGGCGGTCTGCAACATCTCAGGGAAGTTAAAGCTCTTCCTTTCTCCTCACCCCGCTACGCTTGAATTCGTGGCAACTGTATCACATGGTATTTTAGCTTGCGCCAACAAAAGCTGTACCTCGGCCACAACAAATACAGAAACATGAACTGCCTTCCAAGGAGGGTCAAACATTCGAATCATTTTAACATACTATAAAAATACTTCAGTGAAAGCAGATAATAAAGAAGCACATCTGTACATTATGCTACATAGTCGAATTTGAAAGATTTCCCCCAAATGTTGAAAAAAAAAAAAATGTACCTATTTCTCCAAACGACATCCCTATCATTTGCTCTCAGCTTCTATACTTTCGTGACGGAACAACTACTGCTCCCTACAAAAATCACTGAGTATCAAAATAAGCATTTTACTGGTAGAATCCATCAAACACTTACATACATCCTGTTGAATTAAGACAACTCTTTAACGACTCCGACTTTTCACCCACTAGCAAAAGTCCAAGGCGAGCCCATGGTCACAATTAGCATATACCCTGCCAGGCACACAACCATCTTCAGCACACTTCTGCCCAACCAGCTTTGGTAGCCACTGGCTATTCAGTGAATTATGTGCCTAGAATCTATTAACTGTGTCCAAATTTGCTCTTATTATAGAAATACAAGCAGTAATCAGGCCGAGCGTACTAACTGCTGAGAGAAGTGCTAGAGAAAAAAAAAATTGTGATTATCAAACATACTTCACAGAAAACCACCCAAGTACAACACACACGCAAATGCTATTTACTCACACACTATAACCTTTAAATACAAAAGTTACGATAGAACTTGAAGTGCCCAGTTCAGCTTACAAAACCCCCGTGTGGTACCTCGCTAACATGTTGCTGCAGCTATAAATCTCTATTAAAGAGCGGGCGCTGACCGAGGGTAGCGAGATGGAAGATCAGCAAAGTGTGAAAGAGAAAATTCTTCCCAGCCCGGGCTGAAGTAAAAAGCACGGGTAACGGTCCCACCTTCCTCATCCGAATTTCGGGGGCGGTGGCACACCCCAACCCGCGACAGGCGCAGCGCAGGGCGCTCCGGGCACAGCCCCTGGGCTCAGCCCCCGGGCTCCTCCGCTTGTCTTTTCGCTGAGGGGTCCCGGAGGGAGGGGTGCCGGAGCGGAGGCAATAGAACACAGAGGTACCGGGGACAGGCTCTGAGGCTCCCGAAGACGCTCCCGGAGCCCGACCCCGGAGAGGTGCTACCAGCGGGGCGAGTTCAGCTGGCTCGGGCAGCCGGGCGCCCTCCCCCGGTTCCCGGTACCAGCGGGCGGGCTGGCTTCTCGGCCCCACAAACTTGCACGCCCAGCACCCCGGGGAGTCCCGGCGCTCCCGCACATCCTCCCCTCCCCCGAGGGAGCAGCGCAGCGGCGGGGCAGGCGAGCCGCCCCCGCGGGCACCCCCGAGCGTCCCGGGGCAGGGCAGGGCGGTGGGTGCCGAGCGGCTGCCCGCGGAAAGGCTGCGCGCCCGGCCGGGCGGACAGCGGGGAGCCCCTCTCGTTACCTGGCGGCTCCCGCGGCGGCGGCTCCGGGCACGGTCCGGGCGGGCGGACCGGGCGGCGGCGGCTCCGGGCACGGACCGA
>VYZR01030594.1:221-11770 GCA_013400675.1 Oxylabes madagascariensis
GAGCCGGGCAGCGGCGCGGAGGCGGAGGAGAAGGAGGCGAAAGAGCAAGGCAGCCTGGAGGGAGGGTGCGCCGAGCCACAGACTAGCACAGCAAATTCTCCACCGTCCTCTGGCACCCACCAAGCGGCGGCAGTGGCAGTGTCTAGGAATAGAGAGCTAGAAATATAAAATCACCCCGCTCCTGCACCATGGCTTTCCAAAGTAGGCTCCCTTCTTGGATTATTTTGTGCTCCGTCTGGCTGTTCCGCTTTGCACACACGGGGGAGGCACAGGCTGCAAAAGAAGGTAAGGTGATGCGGAAAACAAAAGTTTGAGTTTATTTATTGCTTTTGCCCACGAAGTCTGTTTGGTGGCTTAGTAGGGGACCTTCCTGCCCCTGCCAGCTGCTTGTAAGCCCCGCTCTCAGAAAAAAAATAAAGACTTCTTAGTTGAGGTGGGAGGGAGGAAAAAGCACGTCATTCACTGGAGGCTGTGCGTGTGTAAGTATGAGGGACCGGGTCAACTGCCTTTGCTCCCAGGAATGAGGTTTGCGAGGCATTCGCACGTGATGAGGAGGAATGGGGCTGGGAGAGCCCCCGGCCCGGCTATCCCTGCAGGGCAGCGTCGCTCTCCCGTGCCAGCCCTGATCCTCCCGGGAAGGTGCGGGGAGGGCGGGTTACCTCGCTGCTCCCTGGGCAGGGGCTGAGGGCCGATTTTAGGGCTCGGGACGCTTGGTGGGAGGCAAGGCACAGCGCGGGGCTTGGGCTGCGGGGCGCTCCCAGCGGGGGCCTGCAGCGCTCCGGCCCAGCGGGGCCGGGCACAGACCGCGGGAAGGAGCATCGGGGTGCAGTTTTGCACGTCCCAGCCGTGCAGGCTGGACGTGCATTTAGAGGGTACATGCGGCCTGGCGTCGTGTGCCTGCAACGTGTGTGCTCTCCCCCGGCATCGCTGGAGAGAGGTTTAGGGTTTTTACACCATCTGCGTATCACCACGGAGCTTCCCCGTTCTTATCAGTCCAATACTGCTATCTGTGTAAGGCGCACCCCGCACATTTGTTTCCTCCGCGCACGGAGACAAACCAGGCAGTTTTGTATCAGAGACTGATGGAGGTGTTTAAAATCAATTCACGAAGTCCATCTGGGAATCTCTTTTCTCACGCTGAGAAAATCCGAAATGATTAAAAGGAGCGCCCTGCTCGCGCTTGACAGCCAAAGGCGAAGGTCCGTCTCCATCTTCGGGGAGGGGGGGACGACGACACACACGACATGACAGGGAAGGGAGAGTCAGGGCATTTTCGGTGCCTCTGCATATGTATGCGTTTGGGGTTTTCCCTCCCGCCTCAGCTGGATGCGTCAATATTTTTCATCAAACCTCTGGCATACAATAAAATATCATTTGGATCTTTAAAAAATGCCTCAATTAAAATGTATTCTGCCCTTAAAAGACGAAGTCGATGGCGAGATTAGAGAGGGAAAGAAGAAGGAGCCTTTCCGTAGCAGTATTTCGAAAGTTTATTTGGAGGGGCCGTACAGCACAGGAAGCCTCACGCGAGGAGCAGGAACGCGTAGCCGTGGGGTGGGGAGCGGAGAAGGGCCGGGCAGTCGGACAGGGAGGCAGGCGGGGAGGGTGCGAACTCCTTGCCCTGCACTGCCCTACGGATTGCTCCGTGATCGGAGCTACGCCAGTGCTTCCCAGCGGTAGCCTATCCCGATTTTTTCTGTGTTATACGTGTGTGGGTGGTTATATATGCATCCATACCTACGAGTGTGCGTGTATAATGTCTGTGTATTCGGGGAAAATCACCTAGCCAAAGGAGGGTCAGGAGGGGGCGAGCGGCAGACAGGGATTGATAGCGGCTACCTGCTGCAAGCGCAGAAAACTCCCGCGGAAGAAAGAGCGAGTTAAAAATAATAATAATAATAATAATAATAAAGTTCTTTGCAGCCTCGCCGCCGGCCCCGCCGAAGGGCCGGTGGCGGCAGTAGCCCCTCGTGGTTTCCTACCCCTCCCCGCTGGGTACGAAAGAGGGATGGGAGGGTTAAAAGGCTGAAAAGTTTCCTGAGTTTCTTTTCTGTAGCNCAGCGCCCGGAGCGCGGCTCCCCGCGGAGGAACCGCGCCGGAGCCCCAGCGCTCTGCGGGCGCGGGAGGCTGCGGGGCCCCCGCGGCTGCCGGCGGGGTGCGGCGCCGTCCCCCGGCATCGCTTCCCCGCGTCGCTGAACGAGCCGTGACGGCCACGGGTCTCCCCGCGCCGCGAGCAGGGCAGCGGCCGCTGGCTTGGAGAGCTCTTCCCTGGTAACTTTGGATGCCAGAGGGAACGCCACGATTTCTTTGCAAGGGTGTTTGCAGAGCACGGGTTTCTGTGTTGGGGTTTGTTTTTTGTTTGTTTCTTTGTGGGTTTTCTCTTTCTTTGTTTTGTTTGCTTGTTATCTTTTCTTTCTCTGATGTGCTCACCCGTTGCTACGTGATGGAGAATTACTGCCAAATAAAAAGTATAATGAATTGCAGCCGTAGTGTGTTGTGCTGGTGCTGAAACGGTTAAATTTTTGGTGGTACCTTTTTTTCCAGGGCCATTATAAATGTTCTTGTTTAACAAGCCGACGCATACACCACCTGCTTTTCTATAGAAAGTGTTACAAAATAAAGCCCCTTGAATCCAACCTTAATGACATAAGCAGGTAATCTTTCTAGAGGGAGACTATCAAACTTCCTTAATGAGTAGTTCCACTTCATTACTGAAATGCAGGCCTGGAAGCTACCGTTTTGTGTTCAGCTAACATTCCATGTATTATGGTGTGAATTAACTTCTTAGGCATCTTTTTAGTAATTCACTGAAATTTTGTGTNCGGCCCCGCCGAAGGGCCGGTGGCGGCAGTAGCCCCTCGTGGTTTCCTACCCCTCCCCGCTGGGTACGAAAGAGGGATGGGAGGGTTAAAAGGCTGAAAAGTTTCCTGAGTTTCTTTTCTGTAGCTCAGTACAAGCCGCGGTGAGATGCTGAGAGGAACGGGGCAGGGTCCGCCGGTCTCTCTAGGCGAGGAAGTGACCGCGTTACCTTCGGAGCCCTCTGCCAGCGGCCAGGACCCTCGGGTCCAGCGCAGGCACAAGGAGCGGGCTATCCCTTCGCTCCGTGGCTGCGAGAGCTCGGGGCTCCGTTCTGGGGCCGCCGTCCCGGGCCCCAAACCTCGGCTTCCTCCCCAAACCGCGGCTGTCGGGGGTGTGGCGGGGGCGGCCGCGGGACCCGCGCTCCGCTGCGGCTCGGCCGCAAGCCGCGCTCCTTCGGCGCGGGGGCGCGGCCGCCTGCGCGCAGNCTCTTTCTTTGTTTTGTTTGCTTGTTATCTTTTCTTTCTCTGATGTGCTCACCCGTTGCTACGTGATGGAGAATTACTGCCAAATAAAAAGTATAATGAATTGCAGCCGTAGTGTGTTGTGCTGGTGCTGAAACGGTTAAATTTTTGGTGGTACCTTTTTTTCCAGGGCCATTATAAATGTTCTTGTTTAACAAGCCGACTCATACACCACCTGCTTTTCTATAGAAAGTGTTACAAAATAAAGCCCCTTGAATCCAACCTTAATGACATAAGCAGGTAATCTTTCTAGAGGGAGACTATCAAACTTCCTTAATGAGTAGTTCCACTTCATTACTGAAATGCAGGCCTGGAAGCTACCGTTTTGTGTTCAGCTAACATTCCATGTATTATGGTGTGAATTAACTTCTTAGGCATCTTTTTAGTAATTCACTGAAATTTTGTGTTAAATTCTCCTTGGAGAAAGGGCCAAAGCTAGAATTAAAACTGTTTTGATAAACCTGACAAAAAAAGTTGCTTCAAGTTACAGCCTTAAGTCACACGTCTAAATATGTTAGCCAGTACAGAAATGCTGTGTATAAAGTTATAAATATCTTTCCAGCTAAAGATACATGGAGTGGGTTCAAATTAGGAATGCTACTAAAGAGTTGGTTTATTAGGCTGTGATTAACCACTTCTGGAGGTAGGGTTACATTTAGCTGAAAATAATCGTGGTGCTGCTAGAACTGATATCTTTCTGTATGTAAATGTCACTGTGACATGAAGATTTTAGGAAGCTATTAACCATAGAGTGAATTAGTCTGATTTTGTGTATGCGAGATCTGAGGTAATTGCGGAGTCTTTTATTTTCTGTATTCCTAGTTGTCATTTATTTGCAGAATTATTGCTTTATCACCAAAGAGAAGTATTTTTCACTTTGACATTCAAAAAGATCATTACTTTTTCAATGCAATATAGACCAGTCCTGTATAAATCAGTTTGGAAATGTGTTGAAATGTTGTGTGTCTGTGTGCTTTAAGCTGATTGTAATAACCAGCATATGGAAAATGTCCTTATGAAAAAGGAGAGGGAGGGAGCATGCATCTTAATGACCGATTAACAGCACTTCAGAGGACTAAAAAACCCCTCACTTTGTTTTAAGCAATGAAATTGTAAATATTTATGTGTATCTGCTTATATGTGAATGGCCTAATAATTTGTCTGGTTACAAATAAATACCTAGCCATGGTTGCAGATATTTTTTTTTACTAATATGAAGAAGAAATAATAATCAGTACAAAAAATTACATTAATTATATCACTTTTTAAAATTCATATTTTGTTCTTTAGTTGTAAATCCCCCTTGTTATGTTTAACAGGCTGTGGAATTTCATTTTTTTTCTTTTTTTTAGTAATACTGCTGGACTCTAAAGCACAACAGACAGAGTTGGAATGGATTTCCTCTCCTCCCAATGGGGTAAGTACTGCTGGC
This sequence comes from Oxylabes madagascariensis, assembly GCA_013400675.1. Lineage (NCBI taxonomy): Eukaryota > Metazoa > Chordata > Aves > Passeriformes > Timaliidae > Oxylabes > Oxylabes madagascariensis. The sequence goes on from VYZR01030594.1 coordinate 4,974, forward strand.
AAAACTTAAGTTCCTCAAGATGAGTAGTTATTTTATCGAAGCAGTTGAAAGACCTGCTTTAAACTAGTTCCCCCTCATATTTCTCTCAGTAATCATACAAAGTGTTTATGGCTTCTTCATTTTTAGCATGAAACCTCAGGTTAGAGTGTACAAATGTACAAGCTAATTAAAAGCAAGTGGCTCTTTGGAAACTTTTGGTACCTGTATGTTTTGTAGTGCATTTCTTCGTGCTGTACAAAGCACACTGTATATTTATAACACAGTATTTTAAATCCCTTTTTCTTTTTCTTCCTTTAGAAACAACAGATCTGCTTCTGTGTGGAAACTTTCTTCAGTTATGTTTTTCATTTTCTGTAAAATGGGTGATCATAAATTTGTTTACGATGTTTTCTTTGTAATTGAATAGCACAGATTGAAGTGCTCTAAAATAAAAACATTTATATTGCAGATGTGTTTGAAATGGCATTCCAAACTTGAAACATCCCCAAGCCTTGAGGAGCCTGATATCTGGAATTAGGCACGAATTATGTGGTTAAGGCCACCTCCAGCTTGCATACAAATTAACTTCATGGCATTCTATGAAACGTACCATCGTAAAATACATCATTATAAAAAATGAGATGTTCAGAAACGTCAGTTTTATTGTCTTATTTATTACATATGTAAAGTTGAGAAATGCTGCTTTCACTCTTAATTAAAAGTGTTATAAAACCTCTTCCTCCTCAAGCCTTGAGGAAGAGCATTTTCAGAAAGATATAACAGATATATTGTCCTACCCTAACTCAGTCCTACATGAACTTAGTCTGACGAATCATAAATCATGGACAGTTCTTGCTCATGGAAACAGTCTTGCTGAAGCTATTGTGATGCCTTGCACGAACAAGAACTTGGGGGATCAGTCCCTTAATCTTCAGTTCATTAAGAAATCTGGAGCCAGAAGAGCGTGAAGTGTGAGTAGGGATATAAAAGTGTAACAAATCCTTTAATAAGATGAATGAAAACGTGGAAGTGTCTTTCTTTAAAAGCAAGATTGTAGTATCAATACAAGCATAAACTGGAAACTAATCTAAGGACTTCAGAGGAAATGCGGTGCAGGCTCAATGTGTGTGATGGCCAATAACCTCAGCATTAGCGTTTTGCACTGATTGAAGCCTTTACCAGAGGTGTTTGAAAGATTAGCTTGGTGGCACTTACATTAAACTGACCTGTAGATAATGAAAGACATGTCAACACATGTTACACATCAGCATACTGAAAGGTGAAAGAAGAGTCAAATTCAACAAGTAGTGAAAGGCGGGTTTCAGAGGTAGAAGCGAATTTCAATCACAGATTAAAAGTGAATCAAAACTAATGGCCAGATTTGTATGTGTGAAAGTGTTCAGAAAAAGCTGTCTGTAAGTTAAGTACCATTTTAATAATGTAATTTTGAAAAGAAATGTTTTTCTAATTTTAATTACTGAATTATTTACTATGTGATAAAGACTTCAGGGCAATGAACACAGAAAATTTTGAGAGAAACTACTGCATTATCACAGTACACTACACATCAGTCAGACACTCGTTAAATGCCTCATTCAACTGCAAATGCTACATTTAATGCTGTTAAGATAACTAAGAAGTTAAAGTACTATAAATTGAAACCAATAGAACACAGCACATTCAAACAGATTGGCATGTATAGCACCATCTTTTGCAGTAGGACAAAGAAAAGTGGAGTTTTCTTTCTGTGAAATTGATCACTATAAGAAGACTTCAGTGAGTGGTGACCTCAGCTGCCATAGGTGAAAACATCTTGAAGTACTGATATTTTTTTTTTCCTTGCAGACACTCTGATTATGTAATTGCATCATAAATCACATTTCCTCAATTTTTTGGCTTTGGCAAAATATGGAAAAATAGCTTCAGTGCCTAATGCTAGGGTTCTCAAAAAGTAGTGCTTCTTGTGCAAATTCAGTTTTTTGTATTATTTTCCTTGACTTTAACATAAGAATCTCTTTGATGCTAGCTAGTCTCATGTAGTGGGATTTTGACTCTTGAGAAAACTCATTTGTGTTGTATTATGAAGTGTAGGTTGATTTTGTAAAATGTGTTTTGTTTGTTGCTTTTTTTTGTTTGTTTCAGTTTGTTTTTTTTTTTTTGAGGAGGAATGGTGATTTTTTTTTTTGGTGAAGCAGTCCACATCAAAACTCAAGGAGAGATTCTGTTGTGTGGTGCATGAGAGTTACTTTCATGTCAAAGATGCAATGCATTATCTTACTGAATATCTTCTTGCAGGATCTGGCTTGGTGTCTTAAGGGAGGAATGCTTACACAAGATAAAACAAAAAGCCCCTGCAAAGCATCTCAAAGAAACCCCAAAGAACATAGCATTACCTGGCAAAATTTTAGGCTTTATGCCTAAAATGTCATCTTGCTGGGATTTTTTTTTTAATGGGGAGATTTTTTTATTATTGTGGTATAGACAAAGCCCTCTCAGTCCATGGTCCCTTTTTTTTATTTTCTGTTTTTTTCTAGCTCATATAGAGGTAAAAAAAAAGTTATTCATCCAGCTTCAATAAATCTCTTATGAAGACAGACTTTCTTTTGTTCAGAGGTTAATACAGTTCCATATGCAATCACTTCAGTTAACTCCATGAGCATTTAATAATCTAGTTCAATAATTTAATACCATATGCATGTAGTATATAATACTGTATATATCTCATCTATATTAACTGTAGGTCCTTGAAATGCGCTTTGATATTTACAACTTCTGTGCATTTCAGCATCTGCAGCTGTGATATATTTTGTGGTGATAACTTCCAGCATCAATTTAGCCACATCTGTTTTTTCCTGAAACAGACAACAACATTAAAATGATCTCATTTGCTGTCAAATGGGTTTGCAGAGGAATGTACACTGTGTGGCTCCTGATCTGGGAAACCAATGCCTTCCATGCTTGGTTGCTGGTGTGAGGAATGTCGGTGGATGCTCTATCCTGCAGAGGTGCCGACTATAGGAGTCCCACAAAGCACTTAAGCATGTGCTTACCATTAAGCTCATAAGTACAGTCACTGATCTTAAGCATGAGCTTAAGTGCATTATTGACACAGGGCCAGAGGGCTAAGTGCCATCCAGAGAAATCATGGTTGCCTATGTCCTGGGGTGACGATAGCTCACCCCCCTCTAATTTATTACAGCTGCAGCTTCTGCAGGCACTGAAATGTTACAAGAAACGTGAAAAAAGGTGAGAGACAAGAATTGGTTTGGTTACACCTGGGCAGATCTGCCTCGTTGATTTCAGTGGCAGGTCTGCCATTGCTGGAGGTGCAAATTCCCACGCTACCAAAGGCTGTTAAAGACCCTGGGATTGTTAAAGGCTTACCAGCTCATTACACAGTTGGTAACCTAAAGAGAGAGCATCAACAAAACTCTGGCTTTGAACCAGCGAGCTTTCAGTCATATGGGTTGTTTTTAATTCTGTATGTAGTCTCATGGTTCGTTTGAACTCCCAGCTAAATGAAGTTTGCCCCTTCTAATGTGAATGCAGCCACTGGACAAAAGGTGAGGTGAGGAGGAGCTGCTCCTTAACCTTTCAGTTGGAAAATAAAACAGAAGGTAGACTGAAAGAAAGGGAGATTACTAAAATGTTTTCTTGTTTTCAGGTTTTTAAATCTGTCCATTTTCTCTTGCCCTCTCTTTATTCCACTTCGATCACATAGGAGTGGGAATCAGCTGACTCATGAGTTTCACAACCTGATCCCATGCTTTCTGTACAACTGCAAGTTTCATTGGAAGCTTTGCACGTACAAGTTTTATGTACTCTAGTGCTAAGCAATTCCAGTTTCTATGATCTCACTGATGTTAGGTTTCTTTGGAAGAGAAGATGCCTCCCTCCTTTTGGTCTCTGCTCACTCAAAACCATTGTGACCTTAAAGAAATATGTGTGAGCTCAGGGTGAAATTGGATCCTGGTATGCTAAACAGCCTTTTCTGAAGCTGTCCCTTTGCAACTGTGCAAAGATTTTTAGAAGTTGTATGTGGGAAGGGCATGAAGGGAGAGAGAGCCTACTCCTGCATTAATATATATTTTCTTCATTCAGGTGCTTAACAGTATTTTTAACAGTAACTTACTGTTAAAAAGAAGGGAGACATGAGTTGTGTGAAGCTTTTAAAAATACTCAGTAGTTACATCTGGTGATATACTTCCTGTGTATTACTAACTGTTTGTTATCATTTTAGTGGGAAGAAATCAGTGGACTGGATGAAAACTACACTCCTATACGAACATACCAGGTATGCCAGGTGATGGAATCAAACCAAAACAACTGGCTTCGGACTAACTGGATTGCAAAAAGCAATGCACAAAGGATTTTTGTAGAACTGAAATTCACTCTGAGGGATTGTAACAGTCTTCCTGGAGTTCTGGGGACTTGTAAAGAAACTTTTAACTTGTATTATTATGAAACAGACTACGACACTGGCAGGAATATCCGAGAAAACCAATATGTAAAAATAGACACTATTGCAGCAGATGAAAGTTTTACCCAGGGTGATCTTGGGGAGAGAAAAATGAAACTTAACACAGAGGTGAGAGAAATTGGACCTTTGTCCAAAAAAGGATTCTATCTTGCGTTTCAGGACGTAGGGGCCTGCATTGCTTTGGTCTCTGTCAAAGTCTACTACAAGAAGTGCTGGTCCATCATTGAGAACTTAGCTATTTTTCCTGACACAGTGACTGGCTCAGAGTTTTCCTCTTTAGTTGAAGTGCGAGGAACTTGTGTCAGCAGTGCGGAGGAGGAGGCAGAGAACTCGCCGAAGATGCACTGTAGCGCGGAGGGAGAATGGTTAGTGCCTATTGGAAAATGTATCTGCAAAGCAGGATACCAGCAGAAAGGAGACACATGTGAACGTAAGTAAACGCACAACTGGCTGTAAATTGAAGGTCATGTTCTACCAGCTTTTTCTTTTTTCTTTTTTTTTTCCTTTATTTTTAAAGAGAAATGCATCATCGGTCTGCTTTTAAAGTTTTCAGATCCTCAGTCTGTGAAGCTCACACTGGTTAATCTAAATCAGTCAGTCTGTCTGGTTATGAAAATCAGTGGTTGCACCATGCACTTTTAAATTTAAAGAAAAAAATTTGAAGTCATAAGAAGTATAAAGATAGGCTCAGGACTAACATTATGAATTGATTAATGTATTGTTTCTCGTACCTTTTGGTCAGGCTGAGTAAGTTATACTTATCACAGAACATTGTATCAATAATGTCAGGTGTGAGTAGGTAAACAGTTTGTCCTTTCACATGATCTCTGACAAGAATTATAAGGAAACTAAAATGGATGTAGTGAACAGAGTGGGGTGTGGTTAGTAATGGGAAGGATACACACAAAATCAAAACTGAGCTAGAGATCTGTGTCAAGTGTGTAAAAATTCTAAACGCTAGACATATTTCAGAGTATCAAAATTTCAGAATAAAGTATGATATCCTTTCTACAGTGTTTCTTTTTGCAAAAAACTAACTCTAAACTTTTGGCTTGCAATTTGATCATGGTGATTATTTTAAAATACGGGCAGATCAGAGACTGCTGAGTTGTACTTCCTGATTCAAGACTATTTCAGTTAACCATGTTCTTAGAATTATACTTACCCTTAGCACTGTTGTCACTGGGACTACAGGCATAAGACATTTCTGCTTAGCATGAGAAAGAATGTTTTATTGTCTTTGCTTCCAGTAAGAGCAAGAGAATCTGCAGTTTGTTTGAAAAGAGGTATTTTCATGTACATTTAATACATATATCATTTTTATCACAAGATAACACAAGGTGTTATATATCACCATACATTTATTGCAAGATAAGCAGACATTCGTTGTTGAGAAATATTGAAAGTGAAAAAGTGGAAAAACGCCCACAAATCTATGAAGAGGAGAAAATGTAAATAATCTCCAAAACAGAGCTGGCAGCACTCACTGAGTCTGAGGTGCCTCAGTCTGATGAGGACTTCAAAAACTGTAGAGGATCTGGGACATCCTAAAACAAAGCAAATGAATCTCTTTATTAATAGTTTGTCCTCATGAAAAAACACAGTTCTGCTTTTGATCAGTTTTTATGCGGAAATTCAGTAGAAGATTAAGTGAGTGGAGTTGATGTGGAGTTGATCTTTGTAGCTCCACACAAATCTTCCATTGTTCTGTTGAGAAGGGATGAAGTCTTAAACACTGCAGAGGGTGATCTCATTAGGAGTAATTGTAATGTGAAAAACTGCCCCGACAAAACTGTTCAGTAAGACTGTATTAGAAGTCTGTTAAAAATATTAAGTGCTGTGTCCCAAAGAAGTCTGTGTTGAGGTTTTCGATTTTTTTTTCTGAGTGACAAATTTTTTTCCTTTTTTTAGTTAACTTGATTACAGACCTAGTTATCATTGCTGTAATTAATATACTAATTTTATTTGACTTTCAATAAGGGAAAGAAAATATCCAGTGTATGTTAGGAAGGGGTGGGGGACATGAGCATGACAGGGATGGATTGAGAAGAAATTGATGTTTGATGACTGGAATTCAAGTAACCTGTTTATTAAACAGGCTTCTTAATTTCTAACCGTGCTGGTGTTGACAAAAGAATTAAATGATAACTTGTACTTGAGCCTGATGGCGTGCTCATTTGCAAGAACACTTCCCATTTTTGGCTTGCTTCCAAAGCAATCGCTAGGAGAACATGCTACTCTGGAAGCAGTCCAGAGGATCATTTACGGTATTTTTCCTCTTTTCTTTCAGTGATCCTGTTAAGAATTTCAAATAAAATTAGTATATTAATTACAGCAA
>VYZR01030608.1:4555-31478 GCA_013400675.1 Oxylabes madagascariensis
CATTCAGATCATCAACAAGAGATCTGTGTCTCTGAGCATGTAATTATCCCTGTTTGTCACTGTGTTTACAGCATGCCAACATACTCGATTACTTCGAAAGAGAAGTCAAATATCTGAACTACTGTGAACAGGAGTTTCAAGAGTATCAAAAGTTTCAAGCCAAAACAGAATTGAAATGCAGCTGGAGACAGAGAACACTGTATGTTATACTTGGAATTAAGAAAATTTTCGATGTTTCTTTGTATCTTTAAAATGCACCTGTATTGCAAGACAGGATTTTCCACAGTATTTTCAAAAAATCAGGATGGACATAATCAGAATTGTTTAGCAGCTCTTTATTTCAAATTTACAGTTCTTAATGGAAAAGATGGTCCCAGTTCATGTGGTGCATTTCTTGGTCAAGTGAACCCCCTGCAAGAGCATTAGAGCCTATGGACATTTAACAACTATAAATTTGCTGTTCATTTTAGCCAGTTGCTTGTTCAAAAAGTTACATTTTGTCAACTTCCCTATCAACATTGCTCCTTCAAGCAAGGACAGATTCCAGCCTTCCACTCTTTACTCACATATGAATTTTGCCTATCCATTATTTGGCAAATGGTTTAATAATACTAAATAACTAAACTGTCATTTCTTTGGTTGATTGATATAGCCCACTGTGATGCCTATTTTCATTAATTTGTGGCAGCACTGGCAGAATCCACTGGAAAGCAATGGGGTCACATACAGGTTTCAAAGCTTAACTGCATTATTGCCTGGTGTGTTTTTTCCCTTCAGTGTATGACTACATAAAACAAAAGAAGAGATGGAGGATCAAGAAAATGCACATTATACCATGTTTCTGGAAATGGAGAAGCAGATAGTAATGGATTTAGAGACAAGAAATACTTTCCTCATTGGATGCCTAGAGCCCATTATCATCTTTATAACCAGCAAGCTTCTTACTGAAAGACCTCTATTCCAGCAGAACATGTTCAGCTTTGGAAATAAAGAATCTTGCAGCAAGAGATTATTGTTTCATTAACCTTATCTATTTGTTTGCTCACAGTGTGGTTAAAGAACAATTGATTTGGCCCCAGTTTCCCCACTATTTTTCCTTAATACAGTTATAATGAATATTCTCTTTAAATAATAGTTTTCAAAGCTCTGTCAGGACTCTGAACCACTTTTACTTGCTATCATCAGTTTACAAACTTATTGTTACTTAATCCTGGCAAGTGCTTACAAACAGAGAACCAAGTCCAGTAAAATATATTCCCTCAAAGAAATCAGTATTATTTAGAACAAACAGCTTTTAGTAAGCTCACTGTAGCTGTGCATTTCTGTCAAAAGACAATTATCCTCGAGAGAGATCAAATGGTGTTATACAGAAGTTTTAATATTTACCAGTGTAAATAAGTAGCAACTCATNACTTGGTTGAAAAATGGTCTCTTGTTTGCTACTTTGAAGTTTAAATATTATAGCAATGCTCCTTGTCATTCACATTGAACTAGTTCTAAATTAAAACCAAGGAAAATTCAACAAGCATGTCCCTAGCACCTGCAGCACAGTGTTTGCAGTCAGAGAGCAAACAGGAAGAGAACACTGCTCCTCTGCCAAATCAATATTTAACTAACAACCTGCTCTAGATAGATACGTAAATATCATGCAACTAATTAAAAACTCACCTGTTATCAGGCTTGGACTTTATTAGTACACCACCTCAGAGCATCTCCCATAGATTTCTTTTGATTAACAAGGCTGCAAACTACATATAAATAGGTCAATCATATGGACACGGCTTATCTGGACAGCCCAGCCAACCCCCTCCACTGCTCTGTCACTATTCCCCAGAAGAGGCAGCAGCCTCAATGGGAGCCTTGTTCCCCATCACAGAGGCACTCTTAAGAGTTTTAATTAAGAAAATTCTGCAAAAGACAGAGGGATTTCAGATGGGTTTTCCTAACAGTAAGTCGAAAGCACCAGCAGATCAGGATTCTGCTTATCAACTCCCCTCCCTCCCTAGAGCAAAGTAATTGGGGAGCTGCAGGAATGCCCTGATGGAAAGGGAGTAATCTTCCTGAGAGCCATTTTCCTCCTCATCTCTGTTCCCAAGTAACACAGGAGACATGAGATTGTACATCCCCTCAGGATCCTTTTATCTGTCTAACACAATTCTAGGTGTTCAAATACCTGTAGGGTCAGCTTTGCATCATCTCATGTCAGGCCGTTCTAATTCTGACGTTAAAACGACTGAAGATGATAAGACACATGACAGGTTTTCCTGCTTGGCTCTAAAAGACAAGCAGAATGAAAGCAGTAAATTCATTATGTAGGACGACATTTTAAAGCAAACGTATCATGGTTACACGACAGTGCAACATCAGTCTCCCCCACACCCCAAATAACACCTTTCAGCAGGTGTTAGCTCCAGAACGTGAGACAACAGCTTCCTATATCAAAATTACTGTCAAGAATCCCAGTATCCCCATTCTGTTCCTTGGGATGGGGATGATGGTGGAGGGGTTAAGATCTGACAGTGCAAATACCACGTGTGTCTCTGGCTAATCAGATTTATAGATTTATTCTGTAAAAATTCTGTGTATCTGTTGGGGATGTTTCCCTCTATTTTTAGAACATATCTGAATAACTGCAGATCCATTTCTTGTCTGGTGCATTAACGAACATCCATATAGGTTGCACATTTGGAAAGGACAGATGTAAAAACCTGAAGTTTCTGAGCATGTAGGTCCCCAGTGGCTTAAGCCAGCCTGAGGTCATGCCACCCCACTGTTCCATATCCCACACCATCCCCACCCACCTCTTGCATGCTCCTGTAATAAGCACTTTGGGAAGCTAAAAGGGGGAGAAGCGAAAAGGTGGATCAGCCACACAGTACCAGCAGTGTTTGGAATGTGGAAAATCCTATTTAAACAAACAGGAAAGAATTAAAACTCTATGGATGGGTCTAGTCCACTCCTGAATCCACCTAAGTGTATCATACCCCTAATACTTGGCAGCAAAGAATGGCACAGACCTACCTTCACATTTGTGCTTTTCCCTGGGGACTACAAACTACAGCTCTTGGTTGTGACCCCACACACGGCCATCAGTGGCTTGTGCTTGGGTAAAACCATTTGGATGTGATTTTGGTGCAAGCCTTGGAACTGCCTCTGTAAAAACACCCACACCCAATTTCTGGGAAGCAGAGGTCACACCTGAAGGAAGTCCATGGATTCCAAGAACAATTTGCTCTCTGACCTCCACTGCAGGCTCTGCCCCCTGCAATTAACCTCTTTCACTGCCTGGTGAACAGGAGCTGCGCCTGATGCCAAAGGAGTCTCACCAGGCAGACAAGAGCACAGGTCAGCACAGCAAAGGAGGCTCCTGGCTGTGGCCACAGGGTTTGGAGGAACTCTGCCCTGCAACCACACACAGCCAGGGGCTGCCTTTATGTGTAAAAAAGTTAATTACTGCTTTGGTAGAAGCAGGTTGTTCTAATCTCCCAATTTAGTGTTCCTAGATTAAGGTAATTCCCACAGTAATCCCGTTCCTTAAGAATCTGTAACAATCACAAAAAGATTGCAGTTTGACCAGATGATATAACTAACTATATGAAATATAACAGTATCTATAAGAATATATATATATAAGGGATAACATAACAAAAATACGACTTGGGAAATGTCTAATTAAAGGAGGATTTCTAAGATACAAAACATGCTTTACAAGTTGTTATAACTAAATGACCAGGAAATGTTTGAGTAATACAATATATGAATGTATTTTAATTACCTCATGATATTAACAAGAATACAGTTTATCGAGCCGCTAATTTCCACAGTTGTAATATGAAAATATTAAACTTGACAGAGCAGTGCACTGCTGCCCCAAGTTACAGGGCCCTCCTGGAGAAAAAGCTTATATACACTCAGGAGGTGACCACTTACATCATCTGGATTATTTCAGGCAATGAAAGATTAATAAATAAATTTAAATGCACACATCTTTCAAAGAATGCTAATGGAGTAGTGGTTTGTTTTTAATTATCTAACTCAAACATTGGGTCAATCTAGACATGACAACAGAACAAAAAGCTGAAAAGCTAAATGTCTTTATGGAATTAATTCATGTGTGCAGACAGTGCAAATGGATGACATCAGCTTAGGTTTAAATAATCACGAGCTAGGCACAGACAGATTTTGTTCTTAATTCAAATTTTATTTAGAATTTAAATTTATAGTTTAAAAAGTATGCACATTCTGTAGGTATAAAAGTTTAAAAAAATACATTGATTTATTGATAAATGCTTCAGGTTAAATTTACATTTTCATTCATATCATTATATTGCAATAATTGTTTTGCATCTTTTAACACTTATAAAAATAAATTAATGAGATTGAATAACCCATTGGAACCATGCTAAAATAATTCCTTAGAAAAGAGGGGTGAAGTTTGCTATAGCAATTATTAATTCCTTGCTACTGTAAATAAATAACTCTTCCATTAAGCAGTATAAGGAAGTACAGGTTAGCAGAAAAGCACTTACCCACAGGGTGAATGGAAAGCCATGGTGGGATGCCAAAAATCGTACCAAAAAGATGTGGAATTAATTTCTACCCTGCCAGCTGACAGCAACTGACCTGTCAAAACACCAAAACCTTCTCAGCCCCACCTGCCCAAATCCTCCCTTCCTTGAGCGTGTGTATGTGACCTGTAGAGGACAAGGAATGACTCTGTATGTCCTTTTGGTCAGAAGGACTATCAAAACATCTGTACCCAGTTTGGTAACTATTTTTAATTGAATCAAGAATGTGTTTCCTTAACATGAAATGTTCAATGGCTCACCATAAATGACTAGAGATAAAAGAGGCTCTGAGCAGATGGTGACAGCTGAAACTAATAAGGTCACAGTGAATTGCAATCCCACCCAAACTCCCCCGGAGTAATATCACTCCACCCATTCAACCTCATGTGACAACTCTGGTGTCTGTTTTGGGGAACAGTAATTTTAAAAAAAGAAAAAAAAGTAACTGGCTTTGTGCTGAACTTGAATCTTTGCATCTCCAGAGCCACAACCCTTTACAGAGGGCTCAAACACATCTAACTACCAGCAGCAGCCACGGGTACCGCAACAAAAATACATGAAACTCTGGCAAAAAAAAAAACAAAACCAAAACCAAAACGTACCAAAACATCAAGAATAAAGAAACAGGTTATAAAGGAAAAACAGAAAATATTTTTTGAAAAGTAAAAATACTTTTTTTCCAGACCTTCTTTATATGTGAAAAAACCCATGGAGCAAGAAACAAACAATGAAGTAAGAAAAAAACCAAACAAACAGAGAAAGGGTGGTGTGTGTGTATATGTATATGTGTGTGTGTGTGTGTGTGTGTGTGTGTGAGAGTTAATAGTCAACACCTGCAAACCGCTGTTCCTGCAATACACAAGGTCATTTACATTAATCATTCACCCCACCTTCTCTCTGGCCATGTTTCTGTGCATAAATCAAATGCTGTGTTACCCAAAGGGTAACCTTGTCCTGGCACCACTGAACATGTCTTCCTAGAAATGGGAACATTTCATAATTCTGACACCTTTCCTTTTCAAAGATGGCTACAGACACATGCACATTTATACATAGATATATACAAACAAGGTTAGAAAAATATTTATTTTTGCTTGTTTAAATAATTACTGAAAAGTGTTAATACAGTAATATGTTAATATTTGTACAATTAAAACTTTATATATAAATATTATATAAAGCATTTTTCATAGCAGCCATTGCATATATAGTAAAACAAGTCTATCTAAAGTCCCTGCTGCAAAAGTCAGGCCAAGCAGCGTTCATCCTCTTCTGAGAGGAACATCTGTACCAGAGCCAGGAGTTCAGGAATGAGGAATTCTGCTGCCACTGACAGCAGAGATGTTGCTTTATCTTCTCTCAGGTACTGCCCAGGCCACCTAAGTGCATAGTTTTTTTAGGGAGAAATGCCACCATGTGGAATCACATCACAGTCTAAGCTTGTCTCCAACACAAATCAGGACAACACCTTCTAACAGAAAGGCAGAAACATTACGGAATGGCTTAAAATGTGCTAACACATTTAGGTGGGCCGTGGCCTTACCACAAGGTGTTCAGGGGCACCATCACTCCTCACACAGCCAGGGAAGCCCAACAAGGGGCACGGAGGCACAAGGAGATGTCATGCAGGACAGGATTTAATAACTCATATTTAGTTTGTTTTTATTGAGTTCCCTTTCCAGGTTTCCTATGAGGGTATCAATACTTTCCTGCAGGTCCTTGAGGTGTGCTCTGTGATCCACTGCAGAGTCCATAGCTGGCACTGTCAGGTAGCTCCCAAAGGGGTGCTCTCCGGGGCCGGGCTGCGGGTGTCGCGCGGGGCCGTCCGGCTCCTCGGCTCTGCTGCTGTCATCCCCGCTCTCCGTGTCCTCCGAAGGGACGTCATCGTAGTCGGCCTCCCCCAGGCAGTCTCGGGGGTTTAAGAAGTAGTTCTCCCCACAGCTGCTCCAGTCCCCAGCGTAGCGGTTGCTCGATGGGCTGTCTAGACCTGCTGGCCTTGGTCTGAGCACCCCTGACATCTCAGTACCGCTCAGATTCAGCATCTGAGGTCTCTGCCTCTTGGGTCTCAGGTAATTCAGGGAGGATGAGTGCTCAGGAAATGCATTCAGATGTGCTGCTTCTTTGGCAGGCGAGTGATGAACTAGAAGAGAGAAGTTAAACCAGTCAGAACTGAATCCATGCTGCAACAAAAAAGTCCACGGCAGATGCCCACCCTCCTCCCTCCACGTCCCACTAAGAGCATGCACGAATACATGCAGTCTTACAGCCAACACATTGCACATTTTTTGCCACTGTTTGATATAAAATAATTAGGAAAAGCTACCGTAAAATTCAAAATCTCAATTTTGAAGATTCATGCCAGATTCAAATTGCAGTAGAGAAGCCTTTCTAAAAACAGAAACTCCCAGAACACCAATTAAATTCATTGTACGAGTTAATCACCATCCAGCTCTGGGTCAAAGAAAAGCAAACAGCTCGGCTCACACACTTCATCCAGGCTAAGGAGTAACAGAAAGCAGGCACAGCAAGAGAGGTTAAAACACAACAAAAACACCACCACTGAGAAACACCTAGAGGAGCTGACAACACAGCGAGCTGAGCACTCATGCTTCTCTTCTGCCCTAACGTTCTGTGCTATTAAAGAAGCTCACTTGCAGTAATGTTTCTGTGCAGCCACAAGCCCATGGCACACGTACACTCACACAGGTTTGCTGGCAGTGTTACCTGAGCTCACGATTGCACAGCATAAGTTACCAACAGGCTCCTCTGCTGTTACCTGCTGCCTAAGGCAAACAGCACAGCTCTTTTCACTGACCTGTGCCTACTGAGTTATCTGAGCTGCAAAACTTCTGGTTTTGTACAGACCATTGCTTCTTGTAATGAGCAGCAGACTTGCTATTCCCATTCACCACTGAAAAGGCAGCGCACACAAACCCATGCAGTTCACCATCTGCCCCTCCCCTTGTTAGACTAGCCACACACAAGCACAAAGATTCAGTCCTGAAACGTGCCCAATCCTTCTCCTTCTGGATCGACATTACAGGTCTCTCCAGGGGATTTTACTTTATGTCTTGCACAGCAACATGCAATAACTCTCACTGCTTCCCCTACCCCTTACTATAACAAAAACCCTTCTGTTTAGACTATGCTCCATTAAGATGAAGGGCCATGGGTTAACAACAACTTGCCAGTGTTACATGGTCTAACCAAACAAGGACTATTTGTTTTCTGTTGGAAATATAAGGAAATCGAAGTATTGCACAACATGTTGGTTATCAAGCTGTCTCAAACTACAGATGATTAAATATTAGGGACCAGATTGTGATTCTTCCATTCAAGTCCAAGTGTGCTGTTTACACTGTGTGGTGTTCACCTACTCAAGTATCTGCATTTGTGTTTCACCTCCCTTGTAACACAATATCCTGCACAGTTCTTGCAGGCCAAGGGATAGGACTTGGCTTTTTCTTCTAAGTGAAAGAAAACTCTGCTACTTACCCTACTCCTACCCTCTTAGAGCAACACACTATGAGCGTGTAGCAGAGCTACATCCACTTGGTTTGTAGTTCACAGCAGCCATGACATAACCCATCCCCAGGGTTTCAAGATTAGCACAGCACAGTATTTGCTGCCCAAACAGCTCTTGGTCTCCCTCTTCCTCCGCCTATGTGCCCTATCTCTCCTGCATAGACTCACTCATCTGACTGAAAGCCTCTTTTCATTTTTGGTGATCAGCAGCTTTAGAGCTGCCCATCTGCAGCTGAAAAGCGAGCAGCAGCATCTACAGCCACCTCAAACCCATCACAGAGCAGCAACATTTTTCCTTATGCAAAGCTCTGCAAAAACAAGTAGAAGTTGCAGAGCTCTTCCTCTAAGGGTGTCTTCAACTCTGCCGAATTACAAGGGCGGAAATAAATTAACCCCATCAGGACAAAGCTGGAGAGCAGGAAAAAAAAATCCCAAACCTCCCTAACTCAGATGTGAAAACTTTAATATTACTGGGTTTGTGTTTTCTAGTGTCTTTACTCACATAAATTCTTCACTATTTCTGACATTATACTCAAACTCTGCCGTCTGGTAAGAAAGCAATTAAACCAACAAACTTCCCACTTAGCGAAGTGCCCAAATAGAAACTGTTGTAATTTCTTCAGATTAATAAGTGATGCTATAGTACCTCACATTTTAAGAATTCTGATGCTGCTCAATCATCCCGTGAATTAATGTACAGTGTCACACAGTGCAAACACACAGCAATGGTTTGACTTTTTTTCCTTGATCGGACTCATGAAAGTACCTGGCCACAACTGAAGTAGGTAGTGAAGAACCTCTATGTGCTTTTTGAAGTCCAGGGCACTAGCAAGCTCTTCTGAGTCTGTGAAGACTCTGTTGTTATGGTTGGTGGTCTCCTGCCTCTGGCTCAGTAACACAGGGCCAAAACACACAGCTAAATTCTGGCACGTCATCTTATTTACTTCATGGTAAGAAGCCACCAGTTTCAGGTGATCCAACAGCATCTTCAGGGTAGCCTAAAGAAACAAATACTGCTCAGGAAACCAAGCACTAGACAACAGTGGTGCTGGTCACAGCTCTAGAGGGAAAAGATCAAGGCTGATAGCTCTGGTTTTACTACCAACACCCATCAACAGAACACCCAACTGCTGAATTAGAAAAGCTGTATTTGACTATGACAGAGCAGACTAATTAAGACAGACTTTCTGGTAAAACTCAGTTTGTTTCTCATCTGAACTCAGTTTCACATGGATGAGTTTTCCCACAGTGAAAAGGGTACATCAGGAAGGGAAGAGACTCGGCAGAAGCAGTACAGATGATCCAGGTACATTAGAAAATAAAGAAACCCTCGATACGATGTCAGCATGTGAACAAGCTTCCAGGTAATTCCAGATACCATGCAGGCCCCTTGCTCCCTCCCTCCCCCCAGAAGAGGCTGTGGCTTGCTACACAGGAATTTGGCAGGTAACAGTGCACAGCTCTCTTACACTGCACAGCATGGGAAGCAAAGGTTTTATTGTACATACTTAAGAAAGGGGAATGGATTTGCCCAGGTAATTACAACATACAGATCACAGAGCTCCACAGAAGTGGAGCAGGACAACACACAGGAATAATCACTTATCTAATCATGTAAAAGTAGAGATCACAGCTTTTCACTCAGTTTTAAAGAAAAAATATAAAATGAAAACTAGAGCAAATCCAACAATGCCATGGAATTATTTTCAAGTATGTGGAGCATCACAAATTCAAGTGAATCATTTGATCTGATGAACAGTTCTGAGACATTTTATATCCAGTGTGAAAATGTTCCTTTAGTTTCTGAAGCTTGTGATTTACTTGAATGTGCTAACACTACTCACCTTCTCAACATCTGGCAGGCAATCCAGAAGGGCTGCTGTGTGCTCAGAGTCACTTGGGTCATTCTCACACCCGTTTGCTGTCATTTTCAAGGGATTTTTCACCATGGCATCCAACACTGCTTCGTAGAGCTGCTTGGTTATCAGGGGAGAGGGCAGCTCTCGCAGATAATCCTTTAGGACACCTATTGAGACATAACAGCTGCCTTTAACAAGCTGCAGATTCACTTTGCAGCAATTTTTGGGAGCATTAAAGCACATAGACTTCACCCATTCCATAAGAAAACCATAAGAAAATCCTCTGGGTCAGTGACAAACCTTGCACTCAGGAGCGAGGGATGGGAGGACAACACCAAAAGGGCAGAGAGGGGCTGGAGCACAGGGCCTGTTGCATCTGAAGGAGTGGGGACACTGGGCACCAGGTGAACATCTCTCCAAGTTTCCCTCATTCAGAGTGAGGAGGGGCAAGGAAAGGGCTGAGAGCAGTCCACCTCCCATCCAAGGAAAGGAGCTCCTACAAACACCAAAGTCCAGCTTGATGACCACTCCTGTTTTATATAAGCCAAGCACTTAGTTTCTCTGTTCTGTTTATTTTCAGCTATAAAATGATGAGCAAACAACCCAGTGACTGTGGCACTTACAGCAAAGCACATGGTGTGTTCTCACCCAGCCAAGCACAAACCAAACATGTCCTCATGAGAGAGCCACCAACTCCCTGCCGCCCCTGGGTGCCCTGCAGCCCCAGCACAGCACGCACTCCTGCTGGGACAGATGTGATTCACACCCACAGGAGACACTGCCAGAATGCCCAGGCACCGAGCCCTCCCTGCTGCAGAGCAATACTGCGCCATTTCTGAAGCTGGGGATGTGCTGGGGGAGAGGCTGTTTCCAGGGATTGCAACAAGCAGGCAAGCGCCTCGTTAACGCCTATTCTTTCCAGAGAGCCATTGCGTGTTCTCATTCTTGTAAGCTGGCTTTGGAACCTGGATGATACTTCATTTTGAGAGGGGTTTCAGTGGCTGGAAGAATAATAATGAAAAAAACCCAAAATATTAAGGCTTCTAACAGCAGCCTGTGGAAAGGACATAGCAGGATGCTATCCAGGAGCAATATCCAATACGACCAACAAAAAATTGAAGGAAACAAGCCTGCTTCACCAGCAGTTTTCATTTTCCTTAAAAAATTGCTTTCTGTGCCACAAATATCTACTAATTTTAGCTAGATCACAACTGCATTTAAATATGTTGTTAGGAAGAAATGCTGGATTAAAAGAAACTGTTTAAGAGCAGGAACTGCAGTTAACAAAGCAGCCTGTCCTCCAAACAGGTAAAGTTGGAAAAAAAGAGAATTTTTATTGCAAGCACTCCTCACAACCTTATAAAATCTCACATCACAGCAATTACCATCACACTATGCTATTTAACAAAGCAACAGTTTTCATTAACTCAAGTCTGTGTAACCAAGCTGTAAAAGCAACCGTACAGCGTGGGCTTTGTTACAAGGTAATTCCTAAAAAAGTACAGGGAACAGAAGTTAACATTTTGCCCTTCACATGCAGAATCCATGTAAGAGTTGTCTTCTACCTGTATAAATATTTTCATTTAAAAAACAATTCTGCACTTGCCGAGTGCAGCTACTGCAGCTGTGCTGAAGCAGCAGTGCCCCTGCTCCTCCCGCTGCAGCACAGGCACGGGGCAGCCAGGCAAAACCATCCCTGCAGACACCACACGGCCTCCAGGGGCTCACTCCGAGCTTAAAATAGGAGCATCCCCTCAGGAACACAAAATATGTGAACAATCATTTCTTCCAGAAAAAATATTTCCCCTGGTGGTTTGATGGGATTTTTTGTTCGCTTTAAAAAGAATATGCACTTTTGGTACTTCTCCACTTAAGTGGCTAGTTTTTGTTTAGTAACTTACTCATATTCCTCCCTTCCCATCAAATATTTTTTCTTCCCTGAATTCAGAGGCTCATGTTCCCTATGTGGATTAGCTGGTTAAAATACTTATGAAACAAATGGGGCAGATGCTGGCATTGTACAACATGGTCCAGGATATTTTCCTTCTGTCTTAAGCAAAACTTTAGCAAGAGATGCTGACTTCTATCAAGATCTCTGTTTCAGTTGTGCTTTTTTTGGAAGCACAGGCTGAAATCAAAATCAGCTTACAGTAGGAAACTATAGGTTCTAATCAAATTAGCTTATACTAAACACTCACAACTGTCTATTAATAATTATTTAGCAGGAATTCCTGCAATAGCATCCACTATCATAGGACTACCACCTGCCAAAGGACTTTCTCCTGTTCAGCTCTAGATAAACAGGATGGTTTGGGAGCCACGAATGCTCCTTGACCTTTCTAAAACCTTTTGCTATTCACTCAGCTAAATTAGCCCTCTAAGAGGCTGCTGGTTTCTGGCTTTTTTTCCATGGATCTATGCTTCCTGCGGCGGCCAGCCCACTAGCACATTCCTCTTGACACAACCACACACAACAAATTTAGACAGAGAGCAGAAATTGCCATCCACTTCATTAATTCCTCATTTTTCTGACCCACTGAACTGTTAAGAGTATTGCAAGCTTTATGCAGAGATATGAATCCACGTGGATGCCAACAGACACGATGCAACAACATGGCTATAGGTCAGTTCCATGAACTGCCTGCATGCCTCAGTTGGATCCATGAGCCCCCTTCATTGTGTGTAAGCCTGTGCCAATCCCAAGAGTACTTCTAAGTCAAGACTTAATCACTAAACGTTCATTCTTTAGTCTTTGTTGAGCTGTCAAAAAAAAAATATTATTCATCTTTTTGGAAAGGAGCACTACTCAAATTTCAAAAAGGACATAAGGTGGCACTTCTCTTCAAATCAGCCAAGATTTATGCTGAGGATTCCTATTCTGTGGAACACATGTTTTGGCTGATAGAAGTATGAATCATGTGCATCAGCCTCAGCATTAAGTAATCAGGGGAAACATTCCCTCTCAACCCAACTCCCTAAGCACATGCAGTAAGTTTTGTGGGCTCTTTTATTCCTAGCACTAAGCACAGTGGCTAACTCAGCTGTCCACAAAAACTGTAGGTTACCCTGTCAATCCACAGCAGGCAGTTTCCAGTAATTACAGTGGCTGCATTTTGGCCAGTGGGAGCTAGGGATGCGAACACCCCTTCCCTCCCTGCTCCCCCAGCCCACAGAGCCCCCACAGCCAGTCCTTCAGCACAGCACTGACACAGGCAGTGCAGGCACTTGCACAGCACAGCTGCAGGGCTACCAGGGAAAAGAATCTGCTTTTCTAATGCAATTCCTTAAAACGCTTTTTTCCTTGTAAGGAAAGCAGTATGTAAGTAAACTCTTGTAATAGAATGAAAACTAAAGGACACACAGTAGACTTTCTGTAAGGCAGTAAACAAAGCTGTAGTCTTTTCACTCTTGCAATGGAAACTCTGGATGCAAAACAGTATCCTCCAGTAGTACCACCACCAAGCCACACCTGCATGGTCATCAAAGGATCACCACCAGCAGCGAGGCTTGCAGGAATTTATATGGAAAAGTGTACTTCGATTTTTCAATTCCACCAGCCCAGCACAAACATATGAGGGAAAGATCAGTCAGAGTGTGCTGCTGCCCTTCCAGAGCTTTGCAGTAGCACTGAGCTCTCCTGCAGTTCAGACTTTGGCTTCAGCCAGTTCTGGTTGGTTCTGAGTGTACAATATACTCAGGAAAATCAAAATGCTTAGGAAATGTTCCAGGTTCTGTTGTATACAGGTAAGTATTAAATTCCTACACCCTTTCCCCTTTCCCCCTTTCATGATACTCCTGAACCATTTCTACAAATACTGTTTTACTTTAATGATTACTTGTAGCACAGAAGTGCAATGCCATTTTTAGTATCTAAAATTTTTAAAAGCAACAATGAAGTTTTTCAGTACCCCAAAGTTTACATTAACCAAATTGCAGTTTGCCATTTATCTGCTGACAAGTTAATATCAGATAGCTTTTGCTGCTGGCAGAAAGCAACACAGGGGATTTCCCCCACCATATGAGTTCATGACAAAAAAAAAAAATGAGAAAATAGGATTTCAATAATTTCATGGAACAATCTGATCTTCTAAGTTCCCACCACTTTTTCTCATTAATTTAGTTGTAAAGAGAAAAAAACGACCCAGTTTAAAAGATCATTTATACTTTTTACCTTTACCGTACACCTCGTTTATAAAAGCTGTATAGTATCAGAGTGAAAACACTGGTGGTTAATGGCTGGACTTGAGGCTCTTAAAGGTCTTTTCAACCTAAACAATTCTATGATTCTATAAATACAAGTTTCTGATGCTGAGAATGCTGGAACTTGTGAACAACTTTGAACCCCACAGCAAAATCAGCCAAGGCAAGTAAGGCAAAACTGACTGGCTGCAACCTCTGAACCAAGAGGTTTATGTAACTCAGTAAATGTCATCGAGTAGTATCTTCTGATACTACTGTATAATTATACATTGTATAATTATAAAATGTAATGAACAAAATTAATTCCCAGTACATTGAAATGAAATAAACCACCAAACAGGGTATAACTCTCCTATACAGCCGGATGTTGGATATTACAGAAAGGGTTTTGGCACAGAAAATTTATACCCCAACTACCGTTACATTTTCCGTCCCTTGATATACACACAGTGAATGCTTCTGACTAATTTGTCAGAGCAACTGGCTTACTCAGTGATGCCTGAAATTAGATCAGCTTTAGCTTACATAACAAGTATCAATTGTTATAAAACTGTTCCAGTTTTTAACAAACCAGAAAAACCTCAACAACTTACTTCACTTCTGCAGTGCAACTCCTGTGAAGAGAGCCATGTCAGCAGCTGACACACACAGGCTTCCCAGGACCTTCTTACTTGTGCCTGGAGCTTGCTGCGTGACACCACGTAAAGGGCCACTCCAGGGAGCAGGAGAAAGCTTAGCAAGGTTTTCAAAAATGCAGTGATCAAATGAATGCACTTTCCTGCAGCTCTAACTAGCCTGCACAATGCAACGGGAAATCTGTTTCCATAACTCCGCAATCTCCAGCATAAAGGGAGAACACAGTTGATCCAAGACAGCCGTGGGTCACACGGTGTGGAGCCACCAGCACAGCAGAGGTGCCTGATCACCGCCCAGCTTTTCCACATCTGCTCCAATACAAACCAATGGCACAGGTTCAACCCGCTCTAAGACCCCAGCTCCTTTCAGACTCCCACTTCCCTCTGTACCTGGCGGAGCAGTTACTGAAAGCAGGTCCTTCCATGTCCTCCATGCCCTAAAAATCACTGCTGCTTCACCCATACTTACACATCCCCAAAGGAACATTCCCAGCCAGCTTTCAGCAGCAGTTAAAAGCTTGTTAAAATGACAACAGAAAAAGAGCTCAAAGCACAATTTCACCCTTTTAAAGGTACATGAGGACCATGGCACAGCTCTGCTGGATGAAACGCAAGTAAACGTGTTACCTGTTATGACATTAATATCTGGGTACTGGCTCTCACAGAGGGTAACAGCCTTGCTGTCCCTCTCAAACGCCTCTCGAAGCTCTTTCTTCACCGCTGCCGAGCCGCAGAGCCGGTACAGACCCACCACCTGCAAGCACAAACAGCTCACATCAGCCTGCCCAGGGACTATCACTGGCACTGTGACTGTGTGCCGTGCCACCCCGCGAGCCCAACAGCAGCAGCTGATGGGGAATGCAACGGGACAGCCAAACGGGGCGAAGCACCCGCACACACCGCACCCACGGGGGCTGTGCGGCGGGCAGGGAACGGTGCTCCTGTTTTCTCAACAGTCAACGTGCTCAGCAGTGTTTTATTGACATAACACAAGTTCTAAATTGGAATTGCTTAATGTTTTGCTTTTATGCAGAATCAGGAAAGAAATGCAGATTAAACATATATTTGCTTCTCACCCCACTTACTCAGATCATCATTATTTTTCCTGGCATAATTGTTTAATTATACAAAATAGAATTCAAACTTCAGCAGAAAGAAGTGAGAAGTGTTTAGAGCTTTATGTAAAGAAAACTGCGGCACAAATACAGTTATTAATCATTAACAGAAGAAAAAGTCATACAACTGACTCCATACTAAAAATGAGGATAGTTACAAATCAATTAATAAACCAGCACAAATCCAAAATAAGTGAAAACATTTTCCTACAATATTAGATTATATAGTAAAAAAATTAAGATTTATTTTCATACCCTTACCAGAGTTTCAAGAAAATTATGACTACTCCATTATCACATCTATAATATGTTGTTTTAAAGTAGACAAGATGCTGACTTCCATGTGTTTCAAATTATATTGGAAGTTTTCTGCAAAACAGGTATTATTTAACATGCTGAAGGTGACAGGAGAGAAACCCACACCACTCTTGAACTGAATTACCAGTTAAATCATTTGCTTTCATGTATTGAAATTTTCTATATTATCATTATTTTTCATTTTCATCAACATCATTTACACAAAGCAATCCTATGATCTTACAGAACTAAATCTTAGAAAGAACCCCACCTGTACTGTCTTAAGACCATGAGAATGCAGGTATGCAAAAGCATTTTTCTGGTCATATATTAATTTCTGTTTATATAAATGGAAAGTTACCCAATGGAATTTGTCCCCCCCTTTCTCAAGACTGAATATGATCTAGTATATGCCTAAGACAATTTCTTTTAAACTTTTAAAGTTTCCTAATGCCACATCTGAAATTCAGGTGGAGATTAAGCACCATGACAGTATTTGCAGTGTATAGGAAAGTCAAAAACCTCAGACAAGTATGTGTTTATAAGAAGAAGTTAACAGTATATTTTGCAGTTTTGGTTTTCTCAGTGCAAATACAAAAATAGATTTCATGCTCAAAAGCGTCAGGTACATTCAGGTAACTCAAATCCCAATTGCTTCATTACCACTGTTGCCTTGATTACCCAATATCGTTTGCATGACTAGGTGCTAATAAGCCCATAATAAAATGCTGAAAGGATAGGACATATATACTGAAAAGAATAAAACTTCTCTTTTCCAGTGATTTGGATGTTAGGAGAAGTATCGACAAGAAAAATCACACAGTTAATATCAGCGATGACTTTGGGCAAAAGTGCCACGTAGAAGTTCCATTTCCCTCTATAGTTCATGACCTGGGTTATAAACAGCAGAACTAATCTCATCACACCTGGAAGCATATCCAACCTGTCAGCAATTTAAAATAGTAACAGTGGTAGGTGTCACTACTTCTCAGTTTCACCTGAGTGAGAACAGGTGCAAAAGACAAGGAGGGCTCACGTATGCCGTGGGAGAGCAGGCAAGAGTTCTCCTACCAGTTTCAAATTAATTGCCAAGGGGAACATCTGAGCATAGCACTGTGCATAGTCCTTCCTAATAGACCTCTTGTCTAGCACCCATAACCAGTCATTTGTTTCCATACCTCATTTCTCATACATGTTTTTGTTCACTAGATTACATCAACCAATAATGGGATGAAAAAAAAAGACATTGGGCACTTCTGCTTTGCAGCAGTCCCAATTTTGAGAACAACCTGAAGAAAGCCAGGGAGCAGTGGTGTGGGGAAAGAACTAATTCAGCCCCTCAGAGACTCATCCTCATCCTGATGCTGTGTACAAAGCGATGACAGAGATGGGTCTTAGGCACACTGGCTTCAGACTGCACAAAAAGATGGGCTCACTGTGTCACTGCACACAGTGTCTCAGCTTTGAGCTGGAGCAAACAGTGAACCACTTCATTTTTGCATTTAGATGTGTGTCCCTACAGACTGATCCATGTCTCAGGGGCCAAGCATTTTCAAGTTCTCAACTGATCTCTGCTTTCTGAGGGTGACTCTACGCACTGGGAGAGCTGCAGGTTTGTTTCACTATCCCCACGCCTCAAGCCCTGCTGGGACCAGCTCCTGTGAGAAAGTGTACTTCTCTACAAAGGCCAAGCTGGAAGCATGGATTGCATACAGCCCTGTTATTCTTCCCACATTACAATGGCTAGTGTTTACCACACACAAGCAGCTAAGGAAAAAAATTGACTTGTAAAGATGTTTTTAATTTCTTCCATTTCCACTCACTATTTACACTGCAACAACAGCCATCTCAACACAGAAATATTGACAAAAGAGATTAAAATATGCACAGTACCTGACAGCCTCTCTTTTCAATCTCCAGAATGCATTTCTGCATCAAAAGTGGCACCATCAAGCCTGCATTTTCCTTCTCTACAACTTTTCGAGCATCTACCCCAAACATCACGGGCTCACGGTCTGCGTCAAGGCCATCGAGGGAGTTCTCCCACTGCTCCATGAGTGACAGCTTGACATAAATAAGCCCCCTGGGCTCCAGTTTGACAGCCAGCTGATGTGTTTTGGTGACCCGAAAGAGAGTGGGAAGAGCCACAGTTCCATGACAACACACTCTGTTTTTCCGTGGGGTGGGTTCCCAGCTGAACACCACCAGCTTTAAGTGCTGAGCGTTTTCGATTTCTATGTTGAATGTGTGGTCCATGTCAAGAAATGTTGTCCTGCATGTGAGCAGGGCAGTCCTTGCTTTGTTTACTGAGTCAACCTGTATTGCACAAAAGACATCTTTTGAGTCTATTCGTGGTGGCTTTAAGTCTTCAGCACCATAAAAGTGAATGCTCATGAGTCCAGAGATGTACTGAGAGCACTTGGGTTGATCAGAAAAGTTGTAGTGTCTGAAGGCATCGATATCTATCTCGGGTTTACCACCGTTACTTGGAAGGCTCTCCTTTCCTTTCACACACTTGGTTTCATGTCTGTGTTTACCTGATTTTGTTATAAGTTCAGGAGAGTCACCATCACTGAGGTAACCACCTTTGTTGAAGGATTTGGAGCCCCTTGAGCTCTTCTTTTTGTAGGTGTGTTGTGAGGACACACTGCTGTCAAGATGGTAACGGCTTATCACATTCCTGCTGGCAGCTGTGGCTGAGTTTCCAGAAGAAGGCAAAGAAACTGTATGGCTTGTATCCCGGCAGCTACCTTTCAGCAGGGAAGGAGGATTATCTGAACTACTATGGCTTGAAGTTCCCTTCACACTTAGCTTCCTGCTCAACTCTGGCAGCTTTTTCATTTTCATGGAGAGCTTCCTCACTGTCCTGGGAGATTTAATTCTATCAGGGAAAGGCCAGTTGATTGATCCGCTTTTTTTCAGGGGACTGGGACTTGGAGGAGAAACCTCTGTGGAGGGTATATCAGGCTTGCGTGCAAGAGCAGCTCCAAACCCTTTAGAAGAAAAGAGAAGGAATAATCGTTTTCAAACTGCAATTCTCAGCAATGAAAAAATAGATCTTGAACTTGGGGAAAATATGTTGATTTGTCATAACCTGATAAGTACCATTCATTCAGACAATCATCACTCATTCAGTCAGATGCTCACAAGTGTTCAGAAAGCTACGCTCTGCTGACTTGTTCAGCCAAATTTGGCAATTCATTGTCAAAAGCCAGATTTGTTCTGCTTTATGGCGATGAAAGGGCCAGAAACTACATATAAACACATGAGCAATCGCACCCGCTGCATTCAGCTCGACCCATTTGTGCTGCCTCCTCCAACAAGCACACACGGCCGCATTCCTGGGACACAAGTGCAAGGAAACCAGACTTAATGAAAAAATCCTGGAAATATGGCAAAGGCACCCTTGTCTACAGAGCAGTTAGCTACACAGCCAGCTCATCAACATTGCCACTCCTCTTACATCTAGAGGGAAGACACTTGTCTCTAGTAAAGAATATAGCTCTTTGTGTAACTTTATTTCCTCAAAGAGCCCGAATTACCTCCTGTGTAGATGCAGGCAGTCTCACATTTTTTCTTTCATTTTTCTCAGCTTCTCCTTTCTGCAGCAGGATGGAAGATTTATTCCTTCCAAAAGCTGCATCCTGCACTGCCTCATTTCACTGCCTGCCAGCAACCTTACATGTTTCCTGGCACTACCATTCCACAAGAGTTTAAAGTTAGACAGTTTCCAAGTGACATCCTCAAAGGAGATCACCTCCCTTTTAAGGTACCAAAAAGGAAAGAAAAAAAAAAAAAAGGCAAGCACTGATGCTTAGAAGAGCAAAAAACCCCCATAAAAACAACAACACTCTCTCAATTCAGCAGTAAAGAACATCTAATTAAGGAACACAATTAGACATAAGCCAGTACTGCACACAGACAGGAACCTGTGGTTCACCTCATGCTCTAATACTCAAGGAAATGCAAATACCAAGTTTTGTTCAAGCCATTCTCACTTTTGCCAGCATGAGACAGTAATAACTGTAAGAAAAATCTATCAATTTACCTGAGTTAAGGAACCATACAAGAGAGAAGCTGAGGCCAGAATGATAGATATTAATAAAACTACATTATTACTTTCTCTTAGAGTCACTTTTCCCCACCTTAAGAAAAAAAGAGTGGCTCTTGCTAGCAACAGCCATCCCAATCACTGACCATTTTTTAAATGTTAGCAGCTCCCAAGAGGACTGGGTAGCCTTGTCAGTGCAGGCTGGGGTGCTATACAGCCCCTAAGCACACCAACCCTGTGTGATGCAATTAGCCAGGCAGCTCACAGAGACTCAAAACACCTTCCTCCATCCATCATTCCCCTTTGCTAGCCATGCAAAGGGAGACTGTTTACAGCATATAAAAAGAAAGAAAGAAGTGTTGTTTTCACAAGTAAACCATACTTTATAGAGATTTCTTCTTCAGATTTGCCAAGGACTTACTGCTTTAATTCTGAACTAATCACTTCAAGTCCACAGCAAGTGATTCTTACAAATGCTTTGTGCATTCAAATTAATTTTCACCATTGGACTGTAACTTACTTTTTATACTTCACCAAGCTTAA
Organism: Oxylabes madagascariensis; assembly: GCA_013400675.1. NCBI lineage: Eukaryota > Metazoa > Chordata > Aves > Passeriformes > Timaliidae > Oxylabes > Oxylabes madagascariensis. The sequence goes on from VYZR01030608.1 coordinate 25,349, forward strand.
ACAGCTAAATCAGGCAATCTGGTCTTTGACCAAAGTCATTTGCTGTGGTTTTGGTCCCCCCGCCCCCTTCCAAGAAAAACCCTACAAAGGCTAGTTCTAGTCTCAATAAAAGTTTGGATCAAGTAACTTTTGCAGACAGTTGCTTAAAAGAGTATCTTTATAAAAGGAAGTTTCAGTTACAAAGAATAATGCACAGAATCTGTTTTCCAGAGGAAGAGAGGAAAATTCATTTAATCCTGCATCTCATGGAAGTAGTTTCCTTGCAGGGAAGGGCTATTTCTAGCACGCCTGCTGTGCTTTTCTGGCAAGCAGCTAGTTAGAAATGTGGTGTTTGATAAAGGCAGACAAAGCCTTCCCTTGTACTGCAAATCACCGCACGGTCCCACTGGTGGGCTGGCGTGGAGTGCTCTATAGCAATCAGTGCCACACTGCAGCCTCTAACATTAATCTTTCCTTTCTGTCAAAAGTCTCTGGCACAGGCTTGGAAAAGCAGGCCAGCAAATTAAACTTCCCCCCCCCCCCNGCCAGCAAATTAAACCTCCCCCCCCCCCCCAGCTCATTAAAAGCAAAGAGTCAATCTAACACTATGACTTTTATGTGTCCAACTTCTGCTGCGTTCAGCACCAAACAGTTAATGTGAAATATGTGGCTGGAGGAAACTTAACAGTCGAGTATTATGCAGGATGGTATTCCCATCAGCACTGAGCCACATGTTGTTCCACTAAAGCCAGCAATGTGCTGAGGTATGCACGCAATTTTAAAAGAGTGTACATGACAACTCTGAACAAGCTGCAGGAGGAGTTGTAGCACAGTCCAGTAACACTTTGCATCCCAGCCTACCCATCTGACACAGCTTTCTCACAAGGGTGACAGCGAAACTGAGTTGCACCTCTTTTCTCAACTAAGTTAGAAGACTGTGCTGCAAAGAGCAGGTAGACATAAAAAATATCCCTACAGAAGGGCAGTAGGAGAAGACAAAACGTAAGAGGTACCTGTGGCACCAGGACAGCACGGGGATGGTCAGTTTTATATACACAGCTGACCATCTGTATGTGCATGCAACATTTATTTTTTACAGTGAGAACACTCAATCAATCCCTGGAACAACCTGAACAACCAGGGATGTGGTAGAGTCCTCACCACTGCAGGTTTCCCAGCTGCAACTGCACAGGACAAGGGGAGGGGAGGTAGATAGTCTCATTTAGGCTCCTTGTTCCACTGAAGGGTGAGCCAGATGATCATCTGATACCTTCTCCAGCCTGGATTGGTTTATTTTACTGTCTTTAATACATTTTACCTTGTGCCTTCTGACACTTTAGTAGTAGGAATACAGAAAAAAAAAAAGCTTTTAGAGGACAATGTAACCCAAGTCAAAATGAATTGACATCCTAAGTAACTGTGTGTGACATCAGCTGTGGGTTCAGCTTGAGTATAAAGCCACCTTATACTTTGCACAGCACTGTGGCTCTGTGAAAGCATAAAGCCTTTCCATGACCACAGAAACACGAAGAGCCCACAGTGCTTCACAAACCAGGCCCCTCTCCCACTCCATCCATCCAGGTGTCCACAGGACAGTCACTAGTGTCCCTTCAAGCAGACCTACCCTTACACAAGACTGTCAAGGGAAGAGAGGGCTCAGACTCAAGCACTCACACAGCCCCTGCCAGACATACGCAGTGATTTAGCACAGCAAACATGCTTGTCTGACCCTGTTTAATGCTGTTTATATGTGTTTGGGCACATATATCACTGTCACACACACTGCCAGCAACACATGCTGTTTTACAGGCACATTTGACTACTCTGTAATATATGTCACATTCCTCACTGCTTAAGACATGGTTTCTGAGTTATTTTAAAGTTACTCAGAAAATCCGCAATTTATTCTTGGGCAACAAGTGGAGGTGAATAAGTTGGTCAGAAAGCTATCAGTTGTTTACTACACCAAGCCACTGAAATATCAAACAGCCACTCTTACATCAAATGGAAGTGCTGAGTTAATGTATTAAAAGTGAAAAGCAGCAAATCAAAATAGAAGAGCCCAAATATCTCAACATTGTTCTTGTAGCAAACAATGGGTGAAAGAGGGCTACTATTTTTCTGTGGTAGAATCCACAAGAAATACTGATCTGGATTCTCAACTGTCACAAACTGCACATCAGCTCTACTGAGGTCAAAGGCTGTTATGTTTCTCAGGTGCAGGCACAGTTCTAGACTTGTTGTGATATAAAACTTCAGAGTAGAACCATAAATAGCATTGAGAGAACAACTCATATCAAACTGAAGCAACTTCAGTTAAGACATAAGGTAAGCATCACCTCTATCTGCATCAGCAACTGGGCAAAAGAAAATTAAAAAACTAAAAAGAACTTCAAAAAACTGTGTTAGAAAGCAATTGTAACATCTATGTAACATCTTAATTACTCATCTAAATGAATGGAAGAATCTCTGCTTTTAACATGTAAAGAAAAGTCTTTTTTGCCTCTCTATAAATTACTACTTTGACCAATGCAGTCCCTATCTCACATAATGTTTCAGAGGCAAGGAATGGAGAAATTATTAAAATGGTAAAAAAAAAAACCTCAGAATTTTGTAGAGATAGTTCATTTCCTTTGATTACTATACATACTGATACTAATAAAATTGTGATGGACACATCAACCCAGGGATCACTTTTATAGGAGCAAAAGATAGAAAACACATTGCTCAAAATAGTGCATTAATTGAGATGGGAGGTGGTTACAGCACAAACCCCCAAGGCTCAGGTGAAGGGGGTGACCAGTGCCTGCTCCTCACCCTGGTGGTGATCCTCGGAGCATCCACCGTGTGGTGCCTCACTGCAGAGAGAAGCAGGCACGTGTAACAGCACTTTACTGACCAGATTTAAAGAGTTCAGTATCTCCAAACCAGCATGAGTTTGTTGCAGATATTTTAAACACTAATGACTCTGCACATGAACCACAGGCAGCTCTGCTCAGACGCTGGAGCTGCACCAAGGCACTCGTGGAGCACCGCGGCGGGGCCAGGCATTGTCTGTTCAGGCTGTTCTCATTAACATCTCACGAAGATCTCCTCTCCTCACTGTCTTTCACAGCATGAAAAGCAGCTTTGGCCTTATTTTCCCCATCAGAGGATATAAACAGTTACTCAGGACAAATCAGAAACCGAAAAAGGCAGTAACTATTTTGAATGAACTCCACAGTGTTACAGCCTGTTGTTTCTTTCACCAGCATATCTTTATAGCATTGTCACCCCACGAATCCAAGACAAGTGCATGAATAAGCCCTTGACCTCCAAAAGCATGTGCACAAACTCCCCAAAAACCCACCGAAAAACTGGCTTCACCTCTGCAGGAGAAAGAGGGAGCAGAGGGATCTTTCTGCCAAATCCCTAACCATTCTGGCATCTCAGAAATTGTGCAAGTATTTCACATCAATGCACTTCACTTCTGTCTTGTGAAACCAAAGCTCCTCACACTTGAAAAACAGGTAAACCACAAAGCATCTTCCATCTGGGAAAAAACATTAAATTTCAAAAATAATATTTGTAACATGTGGAAGGAAAGGTGTAGATAGCATTTGCTGCCCAGTATACTCCATGTATATTGCTGGAAGCTTGCCTGCAACATGCAGAATATTTGCATGCATTGGCCCCAAAAGATGTATTTGGAAACGAGGATAATGGTCACAGCCTAAGTGGAGAAAGAGCCCTGTAGTTTTAATAGGAATTAAGCCAAGTTCCAACTGGCACGTATCAGGGTTAAGTGGGAATTTGGGATCCATCTTCACTTGCCATAACATTGGAAAGAAATTGTTTACAGTGATCCTTACCAGGATTTTCCACCCAGACAGCTAACTCAAGTACATTTTTAGTAGCAAAAGCACAATCCAGGTCCCGGCAACCTTCAATGCACGGGTCCTACCAGGATGTCTCTCAGACACAGATAGACGTGATGATTCCACTCATTAGGTAGACACTAACACCAGCAGTAATCCTCCCCAAAAGCAAAAATATTGCAAATTCTTCAGAAGGCACTATTCAGAGCTCCATGGTGTAAATCTGTCTCAGGAGCCAGCACTACAAAGGGGTGTTTTCTTCAACAATTTGCAGGTGATACACACATCTATAAAAACATACAGTTAGGAATTCAGTCCTAAGGAATTATAAAGAAAATTTACTTTAACATTTTACAGTGAAAAAAAAAATTCTCATATTGCATTTGTAACAAAAAAATATTTCTATTTTTCAATCATAACCATTTTGCCTGTGCAAGGAGACATATAATTAAAAACAGCCTCCAGAGTTCTTTCCACTTAAATTCTTCTCCCACAGACCTAAGAGCCCAAGCTGGGCTGTTTCTACATTAATAACCTGGAACCAAGTTACTTTTTTACTCTTACATTTTGGGTACGTGTTATAAAGAAAATACATGAATTATTTTTCCAAGCTCTGCTATAAGGGTGCCTTATTCCTAATCAGTTTTTTTTTTTTAAGCCAACAAGGCCAGAATTATTCACTAAGGAATTACCTGACAAATCCTATTAACATAAATGGCATTTACTGTAGAAAGTAACCAGATTAATACCAGGAGCTAGCAGTGTAAATTAAGAGTATGGGACAAATTAGCACCTCTACAACTATGATCCATTGTACTGGTAACAGTTACAGGAAATGCCTATTTGGTGCTCTGTTTGGAAAGACTCACAATAGCAGAATTTTATCAGTTATTCTTTTCATAAAAAATCTGCTGTCTTACAAAGACTCAAAATAATAAGCAAAGAGAAAAAAAGGCTTTACTATTTTCTCTCTACAAAGTTGGAAATCCAAGTAAGGCAAAACGGTCTAAGGTTTTAAAGGTAAAATTGTTTCTATTGTCCAAAGAAGAAAACAGCAAATGACAAAATGAACAAATACATATATTTTGTTGGATTTTGTACTGCCCCATTTTTTTCTGTCTATACTTCTCAAAATCTAACATTGAGGCTCCAATGGTAACTAATATTGACATATATAACTCATATCAGTAAGAAAGGTAAGCAGACTTTTCCCCAAAGCTTTAATTTCTTATTTGACAGGAGTTACTGCTTAATGTACCGATCTCTCTAGGAACAGAGACATCCATTTCGTACCAGCTGTGTAATTCAAACAAGGTCCTAAGACAAACTGGCCATGGTGCCCTTCATGCAGTAATTTTATATGGATGAGCTGTCATTTTAAATTTGACTGAAAATAACTGTAGATACTTTAAATGGATTAAAGAGAACTAAGCCACTTCTCCATAATAAAGCCAATTACTGAGCAGCAGGGATCCACTTCATCATCAATTAATCTATTCAGTGTGATCACCACCCAACACATGTAGAAGGAGAGCTGCATTTAAAGTACTTTAATTAACTAAATGCACAACAAACGATCAGGTGAAATTCGTAACTTCTCTCCCAGTTTCAGGAAACTCTTGAAATGGACAACGTGACTTTCAGAAATAAATGCACCTTCAGTATGAAAACAAGTTTGACATTTTTCTTCTTACAGAAAGGGACTAACTTCTCTAAAAAAGAAATAGTCACCCACACATAGAGAGATTAACCAACTAAATGGAGGTCAAGCAGTTTGCAGGGCACACATGGCCTTCCTAAATAACCACCTTTACTGACCTCTACAAAGCATCTAGAGCCCCAACAATGACAAAAATCTATCAAAGAACATATTATCTCATCTGTTTTGCAAGCAAATAAAACTGGTCTAAGTATTTAAAACAGCTATAAAGTGAGCTATTTGTAATAAATGCCCAAAAACTTTAACACACTTTGCAACTACAAATATGCTTGTGTCTGCAGCATTTCCACGAAAAGAACAAAATGTGAGCCCCCAAAAGACCAAGATTTTTTTCTTCTGCTGTTTACAGCAGTTGCCCTGGTGCCTTTAAAAACAAACCCTGTTCCCAGAAGTAATCTCTACACCAGGAATCCAGGCACAGCAGCTCCCAGCACACAGGGACGTGGGGCCAGAGGCTGCCAGGATGGTGAGACTGGATGGGGACAACGCAAAAAGAAGCTCCTCCAGGAGGCAATGCACACCTGGGCTCCCACACCAATGTTTCAGGTCCCTTCTGATGAACCAGGCAGAAATA
>VYZR01030696.1:0-11654 GCA_013400675.1 Oxylabes madagascariensis
AGCCAGGAGTAGGACTTGATGATTCTTGCAGGTCCCTGTCAACTCGGGTTATTCTGTGTAAGAAAACTAGTTAATTTCTGTGTCTGATATTTCTGAGGAGGCAAGTTATGTAACAGGACAAAATGAAGCTTTTTATTTCAGACTGAAGTGATTTTGATTATTATTTAATGTGGTTACAACTTTTGAAGTTTTTCTGTGCTTTTTGGTCAGCACCACACGGTTCTTACCAGTTTAATATCATAGAGAGAAAGCTCTTACTTAGCAGAATGAACATAGCACAAGACGATAGTACAGAATGCCCCCTTCTTCCATAATTGCTGTGTTTATTTGGTTCAACATCCTTTTTTCTTTCAAGAGTTACCAAACCAAGAGTTACCATGTTTGCAGTATGAGTAGAGATACCAAAGGATGGAACTTTAAAAATCACTGTGAAAGGCTGTGTGCAGGTCTCAGCACTGTGTGATATCTTGTACTTCTTGGCAGGAGAAGGCAAGGAGCTTTTCATTCAGAGGTGTCTGTGTGGTTGCCAGGGTCAAGGGATGGCTCAAGGAATGCAAGAAGCTTGAAGAAGCGGTGTAGAAAGAGTGAGTGCAGTCAGGGAATAAGGGGCATGGCACTTTGAAGGTGTTTCCTCTAGACAGACGCTGAAGGACAGCCTGTGGGAACTTTGTACAGCTGTGACCTCATTTGAGCTGTGTGTTCCTTGACTGTTCAGTGCAGTAGGTTATGTCAAGAGAAATTTCCCACTCCTGTTCCCTGGTCATTTTTGAGCATGAATGGGTGGTGTTCAGTCCAAGCTTAAAATTGAGGTTTGGACTTCAGCTGAAAAATGTGACCTAATGACATAATACTCCTTCTCAGACTGAGCATTGGGGAAGACTCCTAACAGCTGTACGTAGGAGTTTTTTTGCAATACTATGTTTATTAATTTTTTTTAAAGCTGGAGTGAGCTAAATACCTTTATTTCATGTATCTTCAGAGTGTGTTTGAAAATGCTGTGTATTCATCAAAAGGCATGGAAGGTTAGGATTTGATCCGGTAGTGTGAGGTAACACATGAAGAAAATGAGTGAAGCTTTAATAATCCAAGCCTTAATTATTCCAAATTTGGTGTCGATATTGATTTCGAACAAACCAGAAAAGCTTAGGCTTTCAGGTAAGCTGCTGCAGCAGCTTTTTAAGAGCTTCCAAAATGAGCTTGTGTGGTTCTGTAGTTTCAGGTGGCTTTTTTTTCTTTGAAGTAACATGTGTGGTCAGCCTCAGTTTCTGCCGTAGTGGAAATGGAATGTAGTCAAATTTGGAGGTTACCTGATAGAACAGATTGAGAGAAAGTGACTGAGCTGAATAATGATGGTTCTTTGTATTTTTGATTTGCAGATCACTGAAATTTACTGATGGCAGTGTAAAAAAAAATCACTCCAAAGGCTAAAAGCCTACTTGCAGCCGACTATGCTCTTACGTGGTCTATTTTAAATGTCTTGGAAGTAGCTTGTGAACCACAGGTTGAAAACCATTGGGCTTGGACCTGAAAATAACAGAAAGTACAAAGTATTTTAAATAGATGAAATCCTCCTTCTCATTTGTATTTGCAGAACTTTAATTATGGGAATTTAATTATGGAAAATTGGGGTGTGGTTCTTGTTACCCATACTTGCATTTTAAGCTGCTGGTCTTCACCCATTGCCTAGATGAAATAGAATTGCTCCCCACTAGTATGGTATTGCCATGCTTACAACAAAATCTTTGATACTGGAAGTGAATGTAAATTAAAATTATACATGGCCTTTCTAAAATAAATTATGCTTGTGGCGTTTGGGATATTACTCTATTATCCTTCTTGTATGTAAGAGACATCAGAAACACATTTGTGTGTTTGAAGTGACTGTGTCTTGAAATAGCTGTTGGTAATTGGCAGCAGGTACATTTTCACTAGTAAAGATTGAGAAACTTCGTTTAGGCTCCTTACCATGTAAAGAAGTGCCAACAGGAGTTATTTGTGAAATCCTTTCAGGAGTTAATTTAAATGGAAGCATGCAAATACAGTGTGATTAATAGTGAGAGCATCCAGATTAAAGTTATATAAATACAAGATGATTTGTAATGTACTAAGACTCAGTGTTATTGCACAGTCAGAGCTGGTTGTATATGTGGATAGTGTTTTGTCTTCAAGTAGACATTCTGTAAGAGCCTAATGGAGAAGTAAGCAATTCTCCATTTGTGTGTTTGCCACTAGTATGTTTTTACTTGAACTGAGATTCTGCCAAACTTCATACCTATTCATTTGTAAAACCACATTTGCTGTTCTGCATTTCAGCTCTTACTGGGCATCCTTTATGTTGTGAGATGTGATATATGGATTTACTTATTTATTTAAACTTACTGTGCTATTATCTTTGCTGCTGATAGCAGAAGCTTAGAATAGGCACTTAGATTACATTCAGCTGCCAAACATTAGATACCTTAATTTCAGTGTCTTCTAACTGTCAGAGAGGTACCTTGGGGATGAAATTTTTCATCCTAGGTCATAAATGAGCTCATTAGTGGGGAAAAGTTTCTTTATTCTTTGAAGTATTAATACTGTTGAGATCTGGTAAAAATGAAAGTTTGTGGGCAGATCTTAAGTTTAGGTGGGCATCTCCCCCAAAAATATTTTCGGTGTTTTTTTTAGTAGTAAACCTCAGGAGATTGCTTCCTGTACTATTGCTAACAAGTTCCCCCAGTACTGGAAGGGCAACTGGTGCAACCTTTGATTTAAACCCAAAAAAGACAAAATGTCTTGGATTTTAGGAAGATTTGAAAATTGAACGTTTATGACCTCTAGGTGTCTGATAGCCCGAGAATCTTCCAGGAATGAACAGCAAATGCAACATGTCTGTCAGTAAAGCAAGAACTCTTTCCCTCTGCAGTTACCTGAAATTGCAGTTTCTCATCCTGATTTCCAGCTATCGGCTCTTAGAGGCTGTTGGCAGTGCAGGAGTGAGTGCTGCCCATGTTGCACTTTCCCTCAGAGTAATTTTGTGTAATGCTGAAACTGGGGGTTATGCTTGCCTGGACTCATTTAACTTTTCTTATCAACAAAGTGCATGGCAGTCTTAAGAGCTCCATGAATGACATTGAAAGAAGCTACAGCAACAGGAGATACTTCAGCACACTTCTGCTTTTTTCAGAGCACAAGAGGCAGAAAGTATAGACATGCTGTGTGTCTCAAAGGGACTTTGAGTAGGTTATTTCAGCTTGAAAAAGGATTAGACTTAGATGACTGCAGTGTCATGTGGTTGTAACTGAAGGTGCCTATTGAGGATAATTCCTTTCTATAACTGAATCCTAGCAGTTTTGTCAATGATGAGTAAGTGGAGAGAGGGACAAATGATCCATTTGTCATGGTGAGTGATATGAAGGCGAGAAAGTGCTCCTGAAAGGAGACATCAAAATGCACAAGCTGCGTGAACCATCTTCTTCAGTACCCACCCCTCCTGCTGCAACAATGAGCAAGTGCAGGGGAGAGGGCAGGGAGGAGGGAGTGATGTTGGCTTTCTTCTTCCTTTTCAGTTTTGGGGGCAGATTGGTGTTGCTTGGATGACTCCATGCGCAGTTGTAAATGTAATCACGTCCATCTAGCAGTTCTGCATGTTTAGATATTTTCCTTTCCTTACAATACCTAACGCTTCTGAAAGTAAATTTGTTGCTCATATAGAAATAGCAGTTTTGCTTTAATCCTATTTGCAATAGCAACTACTATCAGTTTCTAATTAAATCAGATTTTTTTATGTAGCCGCAAATACTATTCAAATAGCTCAGCTGTCTGTGGATGTTTCTAAATAAAAAGCCTGGAGGTGTGGGCGATAATGTCTGTCTATAAGCAGTTACAGTTATTGCTTATAATAAATTGGCTTTTCATGTAAAACTTCTCTTTCAAACCTAATCAACTTTTATATTTTCTAGAACTTCTTTGGCAGCCAAGGCAACATGCCTACTGCCTGTTCTGTTCTTTTATTGGGTTGAACTAGAACTAACATTTAGATAGAATACATTTTGACATTTGAGTTGGATGTAAATGTTTCAAGGAAACATGCATCCTCCATGGGTGATTGTCTTGTCACCATTATGATGTTGTACTGTAAATACACTTTATAATTGGGCTTTCAGTAAAATCAGTGATATTTTTATTGCTTGTTCCTGGTCTGTTTTTCCTAATAGTATAAAATCACAGCTCCAAGTTACTTTTTTTTTTAAATTATTTTCTAGAAGTTTGTCATTTTTAAGTAAATCAAACTGGATATTCCTGTGTTACTTCTCAGTGATTATCTCTCTGCAAAAGGAAATGTTAAGTCTAATTTGCTTCTTTTAGGATACAGAGAAAGAGACATTGTCAATTTGAATGTTTTAAAATGAAGTAATTTTAATATCATGATACAGTATCTTTTTAATATGTCCTGTTTTTCTAGCTAACAAGAACAGTAAAAAGACTTTTAAAGGAATGTTTAACTCCCTTTAAAGGAATGCTTAAGGCTCTCCTATTGACTATTCCTCTTGTTAACCCCTGCTCCTGTAGGAAAATGGCTCTGCCATCATCTTGCTGGCTTCTACCTGAGTGTCCACAGGCACTGGGTGCTGCCTTGGTTGCAGATTTCTCCTTGGGGGAGCTGGTTGATGATCTCATGGCTTTTCTGGAGAAGACCACTCACTGGAAAGTCTAGGCTCATTATTAGTGGATCGAGCTAGGGGAGATTATTTTTCCTCTTACTGGCTTCTCTTTGGTAAAGCAGTTACAGTAGATTGTAGGTTACTGGACTTCTTACACTAAAGGAATAATGTTTTCTGATTAAGACAAGATTTTAAGCCTGGGGTTGTTCTGGTGCTATGTGAAAAGAAAAAAATGTTGGCACCTAATTCAAAGCAGATTCTATTCAGTTTTATGGTCTGTAGAAAATTTCTTCCAGGTTTTTATAATGTAAAGATACAGCTGAAATGCTGATTTGTGTCAATATATTTTATTTAGTATGCAATGCATAAAATGCAAAAATGATTATTTTTGATTTAACTGTAAATATTAGCATTATGAAACAAACTTAGTCTGTGGTTCATATTAGGTCATAATAAAATTTATAATGAGTACAGTGGACTTCAAGTGAGATGCTTTCTTTATGTAAATTCTTTGGGTCATCTGAAATACCAGTTCTAGCACTTCAAGCTGTATTGAGTCTTAGTGATTACAACAGGTCTCATCAAAATTTTAATGGAGTATGTATAGTTTGAGTTCATGTCTATTCCGTATTTATAAAGTATTTGTAGGTCAGTTTCCATTGGCTTTAACGACAGAATACAAGTTTGGGGTTTCTTCTTTAGCATGCCACACTTAATATAATTAGATTGCATAAATCACGTCTTGCATGTGATGATGGTGATGTTGTGAGCCTTTACGAACTCCAGAGGAAGTCAAGACTCGGAGCTTGTGAAATGTGTTTGTTCTAGTTCTCAGGGTTTGATTAAACTCACATCCAGGATGTGCCAGTTTGTGGTATTAGTAATCTTAAAGCATTATTTATATTTTTTAAAGAAAATACTTCAACATCTTGACTGAATTCTGAACATACCCGTCTGTGGCTTATTTTATAAAATAATTTCAAATATATAGTTTAGAAATAATCACGTGACCTTTTAGGATTAAGTTATCCTTTATGCAAATTTATAAAACGGATAGTGGCAATTTGACCCTTAATTCTACAATCTACACCAACAGTTCCTCAATATAATACGGATCTGAATTTAGCTGAAGTTTTGTTTGTGCTTAGCCTTCCTTGTGGGGGCAAAGGGGACTGTTTAATGTTTGTGCCTTGTTCTTTTGGTGGAGGAGGAGCCTGTTAGCCCATCTCAGCGGTGGATGTAGGAAATGCTGTCAGCCCCATACCCAGCTGTCCAGTCCAAGCCCAGGGCTGGTCCGGTGCAGATCTCTGCTGTGATGTCGCACGTGGTGATGCTGGTGCGCGAACACGAGCCTCGCGCCGCTCTGGCTCAGGGCCATGGGCACGCTGACAGCAGCAGCACTGCTGGCCTGGCTTCCAGGGGCAGGCTGAGGACAAGGCTTGGCTCTGCCACCTCCTGCAGTAGCCAGCAGAGCTGAGCAGGCGCCGGGGGGCAGGAGATGCTCTGCCGTATTAAAGGGTGCCGCATATCCCACCCTGGCATATGTTCTCCATAACCCCCCGCAGGAGCTGTCTGCATCAGCCAGAGCCCTCCAGGCCCTGCACTGCTGTGCTGCCATGGAATCTCTCTCAGATAACCTCTGGTTCTCATCAGGACAGTTATTGTTTTAATATTGCGCTGTCTCTTCCATAGCCCTGATCCCCAAATTATTGTTCTGTTGGTTTTGTTAATTTTCTTTAAAGTAACAGCTGTTAATTACCGGCTGCAAGAATAATCTTAACAGTTTAACATCACACAGTGGAAATTAAGTGGGCCTGCTCTGTTCCTGCTGGAATCAGCAGGGCACACATTTCCATTAATTTAATTTTCAAACAATTTCATGTTTTCTTTTTGCTTACAGCATTTGAGGAAGCTGGGATTGTTTAGTGAGTTCTCAGTGCAGCACTGTTTTTGAATCACAGAATTTTGACTCTTAAAATCTCCATTTATTTATGCCCCACTGTTCCAGGGCAAAGATGTGCTTTCCTGAAGTGTATATATGGTGCTAAATTTTTAAGCTGCCATTAAAAAAATTTTTGAACCTCAGCTTAATACTATCAAAACATTGTCTCAGCTACAGAGGATCCAAATGTTCTTGTTAATGTGTAGTGGGTTTTAGAGTTTCTGTTTGTGGAAGTATTTGAAACCTGACTGGACACAGCCCTGAGCAACTTGATTTGATTCTCCCTGCTTTGAATGAGAGTGTTGGACCAATCGATCTCTACAGGTGATTGTGACTGTGATTCAGCCATTGTGATTCCAAGGTATTCGGCAGTTTCCAAAAGCTGAAAGAATCATTCCAAGACCCTCACTCTTCATTGATGGCTTGTCTAGCAGGATCTAGGCATAGGAATACTGAGCAATCCAGAGAAGTAGATGTAGGATAGATGCTTATTGCCCACATGGCAGGGTAGAAAAACAGAGTGTGAACTTCCTGGTGCAAACTTTGGCATCTGTGGGAGAAAACAACATCATTATATTTGAAAAAGATGAGTTGCCCATTTTAGTTTTGTTAGTGCCTTTGTTTAAAATCATGTACCTGACCTACAGCTTCACAAATATTTCTAATAGACTTTTCCATTATAAAGTAGGGTGGGGATGAAAGAGAGGGGTTGTATGGTTAAAAAATGCATGTTTCACGATGTTCTTCTGCAAAATATGTGTTGTCGGGCTCACAAGTAATTAAATGTATATATGTAAAAATGCACCTTCACACTATTGTAAGGAATTTTATTGCTAGAAGTGTAGTTGATTATTTAAGTGCTATGTAGCATGTCCATGACTGGGGAATAATTTTGAAAACTGTGGTGTAAAAAGTAGGACATGAAATAAGTTGCATTTTGGTGATTTAGTAGATGTAAGGATCTGTTAAAAATTAGAAAGACATCTTATCCTGTGCTTACATATTTGGATAAACTAATAAAACAAAAAGACTATAGTTGGGATTTTCTTTTCAAGTCTAAAAGTAATTGGTTAGAAATGAAGCATGAGAAATTTCTGTCCAGAAGATTTTTTTAGATGTTTGTAACTGAATGAAAAATATCTTTTAAATGAAGTGGTCTTTCAGCATATGTTTATGCCAGTTCTAGTGATATTACTCATGGAAAGTCTCCTGTGTGGGTCTGTCACAACCTAAGGGAACAAATTATTCCCTTTTAAGAGAAGGGAGAAAACAAATATAACGCTACCTAACTGAACTTTTATTTCACTAATTCCGGATACCTATTTTTGTCATTTTTTCCCCCCTTTTGGTTACAATCTTATGAAAGGAGTTTGTTGTCTGTAAAAATATGCAATTCATTAATTCATTTCAAGTTTTTGAGGTTTTGTTCATTACTTTTATTTGTGGAGTTTTTTTCACAGAGATTGATATATACTTCTGTTTGTAAAACAAAACGAATGTGAGGGTGTCCACTGTTGTAAATTGTTAAAGGATAAAATATAGTATACCTAATGTTTAGCTCACTTTCATTTGGAGCTATTTTATTCAGATCTTGTATTGTAGATGCCCAACAGTTGCATATGAGAGAAGTAAAATATTTAAAACTATGACAATGAGGAGACCAGAGAAGTCATGGACAAACCATAGAGGCTTAAAAACAGAAGAATGGGTAATTCAATAGCAAGGCACTCAATCTACTTATGTTGCTCTACAGACATTTGAGTACATCTTCCTGCCTTTGAATCTGTCTGAGAAAAGTAACTGAGCTATTAGAAGTGCTTGTTAAGGTAAAGTAAGCTTCAGCTGATTTTTTTTTTGGGGGGGTTGTTTTAGTTTCATATGAAAAATGTTACCTGTTTCTGAAGAATGAGTAACTTACTCTTTTTCTTAACTTTCTTGTTTTTTTTTTTTTTCCTGTCTGTTGCTATAATCCTTTTTGTACTATAATGCTGCAGTTCCTTCATAGGGATTAATAAATTTTGCTGGAAACACTAAACTAGTACCTCAGTTTTACAACCTTTTTTCCAATGAAGAAAAATATTTTCCTTGATGGGCAGAATGGAACACTTCCTGGTAACTGTCAGCTTTGAATGGTTATAAACTAGATAACAGGAAAATATCAATGGAACTGTGTTGTCCTGTGTTTAAAAAAAAAAAGAAAAGAAACCCCCAGCAAATGAGTACTTTAAAAATTATAAGTGCACTCTCATGATTTAATTTGTAGAAGTGATTTTTGAAAGGTAGAAGCATGTAATTTTGGTTGGGTCTGCATGAAGCACTTTTACTTTATGTAACATTTGTCTTGAGTATGTTGAGCTGGAGAATAAACTCGTTAGGTGAATGCATCTTCTGTAAACCAAAACAGACAGCTTATTTTTTTAGGTGAATTCCAAATGAGAGTAACCTAAAAGCAAACTACATGGCTAGAAAGATGTGGAAAGAACACTTTTTCTTAGTATTTAATACCTCAAAGAATTTTTCCTGCCAGCATTTATCCTGATTCCAGAACTCTTAATTGATTTTGAGTTTCTCTGTGTGGAAAACTTCAGAGTTCAGTAAGCTGTGCCAAGAAGTATCTGTAGGTTAAAAATATTTAATATGAAGTCTTTGGATACAGCCTCACTGTTAAGAGGGATGGGGAGGGAGCAGAGAGGAGCAGCAGCAGAGGTTTTGTGATTTCCTCCGTGTATGCAGAGTCTACATTGCAGTGCTCAACCCTAGTAGAAGGAGTGTAATTGACTCCACCTTTCGCTCCTGGACCTGTGCGGAGGAGAGGGTTGGGCTAGGAACGAGAGATTGAGTGCTAAGATCAGTGGTATTGTGGGAAAGCACAGAGGGGAAACAGAATAAAGCCTGTCTCTGGCCAAAGCTACAGGTGAGAATTTTGTATGAATTAGGGCTGTGGAGGCGGCACAGCGGCATGGCCAGGCTGCCTCCCAATTGCCCAGAGTGAGCATTAAAGAAAATGACAGTTGCTGGAGGTGCCGTTCTCCAAGAGGCATTTTCCTCCATATGCTGTGGTCTCGTCCAGTTATGCTCCACTCTGGGGACAAAGTCTCCCTGCGAGTTAATGTGACTTTAAGCTCCAGCCTTTGGTCTGGATTAACTAACTGCATTTTAGGCACAGCAGTTGCTGCATCTGTGTTGCTCGTTCTAACAGATAAAAACGATTAGCAAGAGCAATTATAGCACTGGAATGCCATGTTCTTGTAGCCTTTCTAGCTAATTTCAGGCTGACTATTCACATAGTGATGCTTCTTAATGCTATGTTATTTGATTAAATCTGAATGCTCTATGAAGTTCATTGACAAATAAATTGGTTGAGAGGTCTATATTCCCTAAAGAACCTGATGGACTCTCCTCAGTGGATCATTTGTTTTCTTGAATGTCCTGTGTCCCACAGAAGGGTGATGTGGGTATGACAGTACATGCAATAGTGAAATGTTTTGGCTTAAAAATTAATTGGGCTTTAGTCAGACATTTTCCCCCTATTTTATAAATTTTCAGTGACAATGCCAAATAGAGGTGGTACTAGTAAGGTCTAGGCATTTCTTTATAGGCAGGCATCTTTTTTTAAAAAAGTCTTATTTATTTCCACAACCTTGATATTTGATAATGCTTCAACTTGAGTTACTATACATGAACATGAACTACCAGGTTTCAGGGTTTCACTCTTTGCCTCTGCTGTTTCTAGAAACAGCCAGGATAGATATTACCTCTTGTAAGATCATGCTTGGCTGGAAATCGCCTGGGTGAAACGCCAGCTTTTGCCATGGTGCTATCACTGCAGGGGTTTCTGCTTGTCTGAGCTGAGAAGAAGCTGCTGGTAGGACATTGTTGGTGACAACCTTCTGCTCTGGAACTTGCAGATTCCTTTGGTCTGCTGTGTTTCATGGTGTTGAGTCAAGCTTGTCATCTTCACCAAGTGCTTGAGAACTGTGAGGGACACGGGCTAAAAAAGCCTGTTTATCAAGCCCTTCAGTGGGAAACAGTTTTCATAGGCTTTTTGGGGAGCATCATCATCTTTTTGGACTGTGCCATGTTTCTAATGTACATCTAGGTGATGTCATTTCGAGTTTGTCTATAAAGGTATGAAATGTGAGTGTTTAACATTGCCTAATGTTTCTCTTGTTTTGAAGTCTGCCAAAATCGGTTGTGTTTCTTTGTCTCCCTGTGCTTCCGTCCTAGGTAAAAACAGGTAAAATCCTGCCAGTGTTTGGCTACATTTTTTTAATCCTGTATATACAGTTTGTTCCCCTGAATTCACTGGGATAATTTAGTTGTGCAAAACTGCTGAGTGCTAGCATGCTTGGTCTTGAAATTACGAAGTATATTCATAAAGGGCATACCCATTTCCATGCCTATTATATTTTAGAAGTGGACTCTAGGGCTTTCATTTCCTAAGTGAGTTCTAAAGCCTTTATTACTTTCCTTTCTTCTAATGGTAATTGATTACAGATAGGTAATTTCTGAACATATCTTAATACAATCATTTTTTTGCTTGTACTGCTTAGAGTTGCTGCTGTTGCAAGGTAATCACAAAAAATGTGCTTCTTTTGAGTTAAACTTGTCCTCCTGCATTAAGGTAATGTTAATTCTACAACATTATCCTTATCGTCACAGTTTCTTTCCTTGGCATTGCTGCAGCAAGGAGATGTGCAGTAGCTAAATTTTCTCTGAAGTTCCTACTGTACTATACTGTTTTAAGTAAAAATAAATTACTTGACTGCCTTTTAGGCAGGTTAACTTGGAAGTAGATTCTGGACCTGAAGCTCAGATTTTAAAGCTCTGTGCAAAAGCAGAAAGGAGCTTCAACTCCAGCTGCTTTATGAGCAATGACAGCACTTGTTTTCTGAAACTGTCAATGAAGGTGGTGGGGGCAGTCACAGGTGACTGTCACCTTCAGTCTTTAGACATGCCACCCTAGGTCTTTCACTTTTCACTGCAGACATGGGACATGTATTTCTTCTGGGGATGAATCCACAGCACCAGTTTTGTTCTGATAACAGCATCTGGCACTAGATTGATTT
>VYZR01030702.1:0-10645 GCA_013400675.1 Oxylabes madagascariensis
CCTATATAATGTGAGATGGCAATTGCATTTTTAAACCCTCAGCAAGCAGGAATAGTAAATTATGTCTTTGCTGACTCTGGCTTTGAGCATGTTATTGTCTGCCTCTGTAATTTGGAGAACAGACTGTTTAAGCTGTTTAAGATTCTTTGTAGTAGTTTAGTGTTTGATTTTTTGTCCCCCTGCTTTTACTAACAAGCCAAGTGAGGGGCAGCCTGTCCAACAAAGGAGAAGGCCTTGATTTGAGAGTTTGGATTATGACATGAGTAGATGGCTCCTTCACAGGTGTAAGCCTGGGAATTACTGAAATAGGAAGGGATGCTTCCATCCTTGAGACACACAGATTGCTTATTTGAGCCACATGCTGACAGTATTCCTGTATAGGCTCTGCTGCTTTATGCACGGCGGCTGGCAGCAGCTGCACCGGCTTTTATGCACCTTCATCTGTCTTTGGCAGGAATTTTCCAAGGATATATGAACCACTGGGAGAGTAAATAAAGATATTTTTTGTCTCATAACAGATGCTTCATAGAACAATAAAAGAGAGACATGTTGCCAGTTATAAACAGAAAATTTCAGGTGTGAGCAGTTGAGACAACATCATTTCCTTGCATGCAGTTTTGACTGTAGAAATAATAATAATAATAAAAAAGTAATGTAATTTTGTAAAAAAATTNTAATAATAATAATAAAAAAGTAATGTAATTTTGTAAAAAAATTAATTTACTAGATGGGAAGGTCATAATTTTAAATAAACCATGAGACTACACAGTATTTTGTTTGAGAAGCGGATGCAAAGTTTTATAAATGCAAACTGAGATTCCATAATGGAAATTTATGAAAGGATTCAGTCATAACAACAAACAGAAAAAAACCAGTACAGTATCTGGTTAAGGAAGGAAAATTAGTAGTCTGTTAGTTCTCTAAATCTCAGAATGCTTTAGAAGTAATACAATTTTCTTGTTATCAATCTACAGAGAATTGATATGAAATATTTTCTCTTTGATGAAAAAATGTGACCTAAAACCCAATTTCACTGTGTTTGACAGTGAAATTTGACATTTTACCATTTTCCCACCTGTTAAAGTTAACACATTGATATCTTTTCCCATAGTAATGGCTAGGAGAAAACCAGTGTGTCAGAAGTGGAAACAAACACAAAGTGGTCTTGACCCTTTCTTCCCTTTCAGGGTCTGCTGTATCAGACTGCTCAAGTTTTCTAGAGGAAGCTTGAGAATCTTTTCTTGTCTTATTCCTTAACATTCTCCATTGCAAATGAAAGTGTCATTTTTCATAAATATTTGTGAAATTTCTGCAGTTGTGTGGGCTGAAAATATAAGATTAAAAATGAGTCAAAATTGTGTGTCAATACAGTATAGCTTGGTTTTGAATGACACAGCAAAGAATACATGGCAGCACATTAAAGAAAAAAAAAGATATTTCGTAGTATTTGATGTTTTTATAATGTGATGAAGGAAGACAATACTGTTTAAAAAAAAGTCTTGCTAAATCAGACTGTTTTATTTGCACATAGAAACTACCAGAAGGTTTTTGTCCTCAAAGGGATTATGGAGTATTTTAAAAATATTTGGCAATTGGTTTTGTTTCTTTTCAGATGGGTGACAATTTGGATTCCTCCAAGGAAAAAAAAAATTAAAAAGGGGAAGAAACCTCCATTATTGTTAGTGTATGCATTTTTATATGTCATGCTGTCTGATACAATGTTAGGAAAGGCACATCTGGATACATATGAATTATTTTGATTTTATCAAATTCCTGGTTTAAAGATCTACATATGAAACAAAGTTCAAGGTACTGTGAAGCTGAAATGCATATTTGTGTGAAATAAAATTTATGAAATTAATGAAATCAATAATTGAATCTGAGCTCAAAAAATCTTCTAATAATGATTTGATGTAATTTTTTTTTTTTTGTAATTTTACTTTTCTTCAGATTTCATTGTTTTTAAAGATTTTTACCCAGCTGGGGGGTCCAAAATGATAAAAGGTGATATGGAAGGCAAATACTATTTGCAAGGAGTGAATATGAAGTGCTAAAAATTATATCTTCTCATTTTGTTTCTTACTAGCAAATTAAACTACTTGACATCTACTACTACCTATGAAGATAAAGGGTGTTTTCAAGGTGTTACATCAGAAAAAAGTCACATTCTCATATCTATAAGGCCCTGGATCATCTTTGAGTGAAATTATGCCTTTGCAGTTTTAAGACATTTCTTTAGAGCAACTGATCTGAAAGTTCCTGAAATGGTTAGAACGAAATATCTCATGCTGTCAGATTGCTACAGCTTGGCAAAAAAGCAAGTGTCGCACATCCTTGCATGGCATGGGCAAATGCTGAAACAATCTTTGAAGGACTGTTACAGGTAGTTGGAATGAAGCTGGTCAAGTTTTAAACTGAGCTGTCTCACAGTGCTTGAATTTGTACCTGCAGGGAGCTAGATGGTACGACTGATGCTGTGTGAGAGTTGAAGGTGTTATAAACGAGATAGTCAATTCTCAATAATAATAATGATTTATTATGACGACAATTATGAAATTCAATTCAGCCACAATAATCAATTTGACAATAACCAATTAATGCATCACCGAGCCCGGGAATCGGTGTGGGGTGTCTCCCAGACATCAGCATAAAGCTAAGCCCTGACAGTTCACCGAAGATGGAGGGGCTCGGGATGCACTCTTATACTGTTTCAAGTTAAATGATACAACAGGTTCATTTTAATTTTAAATGTCCTTTCTATACAAATTCATGGCTTGAGGGAATAGCGTNATAAATCTTCTGTATGAAGAAATACCAGAAAGTCTGGTCCTTTAAACACTACTTTTTTCTATATTGTGTTTGAGCTACAGTTTACCAGAGTAAAATGTTCCTATAAATTTTGTGATGACCAAACCTTCCTGCACAAAGAAATTGATGAGTTAAACTGTTGTCTACAAAAACATGTAACTATGTATAATTTTGCAAATGTTTCATTCCAGTTTTTGGTAGATGTAATGGTTTTTGCTTTGCTTGGCCTTTGAACTGGGAAAAACAACAGCACATTTATCACTTTATTTAAAATAGACAGTTATATGCATAACAGTTAATCATATTCCAGTGCTGCCTTAGCTGTTTTTTTCAGTCACTAATTAAGAAATTGCTCATATGATTAATAGACAAATCTATTTCTACAGTCGTCATTTTTTAAATACCACTACACTGTAATAGCCATCAGTTACCACAGATTTCTTCAGCCTTAACAGAGTTACTTTTTTTATGTCTGTGATAGCAGTTAAAAGTACTGGTGTTTAGATACTTGTGGATTTTAATTAGTGGTAGGAAAATTCTGAATTATCATTAATTAATTTATTCTGTACTTAGGTTTATTTTGTGCAATTAAATAAAAGCTTGAAATCTCAAATACATATATACAGACAATACACAAAATCTTCAGAACTTTTCCAATTGCAAGAATAATGAAGCTTTCAAACTCCTTATTAAAATCAAATATATGTTGATCAAACTAAAATATACCATTCTTATTTATTGAATTGATAAAAATTACTTCTTATCATCCAAACAACGTTAAGCTACATTTTATGTGTAGAGTTGTACACTGAAAGAATTATAATTGCATGATAGTCTGTGGTGGAAGTTCCTAGAACTACTTTTCCTGTGATACAATTGTTAACATCCAATTTTCTTTGCAAATCCATTAAGTTAAAGTTATGTTTCATCATGTGAAATTATGTATAATTGGAGATTAGCTGACATTTGAAGAAAATGAGCATCTGAGTACCTGCTTCCAGGAAGGAGTGGATCATATTAGAGGAATTCAGCTGAATTTTAGCTGAAGAGAAATTAAGCATTTTCATCTTATTCAAATACAGAAGTAATACAGTTTTCTGATAGCTTGTGAACTTCCTAAAATACTAAAAAAATAAATAAAAGTCTTTTTAAATTTGCCTACAAATCTCCCAGTAGTTTGTATTTAAAAAGAGAACAAAGTTGGCTAAATATTGTCAAAATATCGCTAATCAGGTTACGCATGTTGAGTTGCAGCTAAGCACTTGGAAGGTTAAAATCCATCTTCCATGTAGTGAATGTTCTTGAAGTAACACTAGATTTATTTAAAGTCAAATATTATATCAAGAAAATGACTGAGCTCTTGGATTTCCTGTTGGACAATATTTGTTCATGAAATTTAATTAATCTTGCCACAAGGCAAGTGATTACATTTAAATCTATACTTATTTTAGTTTAAAGAGACCTTATTGATATGCTATTCATTTGAGACTGATATTAATATCTCATTTGAATTATTGTAAGAAAAGTTCGAGATTTAACTTTGTGCTAAGAAAGACTGTCATTATCTGCAATGTAGACTTCTTTCTGTCTGATGTCTGTAAAGCAAAGTGGGACAGCATGTTTGGGTGAGCAAGATACTACCTGTCTGGGAACATTAGAGGTATTAAAAAGCAATTTCTATATGCTTCTGTACATGAAAGTACAGATAAGACAATCTTTGGTGAAATGAAAGATCTAACTTAGCACACCTATAAATGGCCAGTAGAGAATGGTTAAACCATGAGTAACTGGAGGTAATAAGAAAATAAAAGTTTTGATCAATACAAAATTAATGCACTTTCAAAACTGAAGAACTGTCATTTCAGTAAAGAAAAAAGGAACATTTGATTTTAGAATGTCACTGTATTTCACTGTGATTGAATTTCTGAAGTGTTTTGAAGTCACACGTCATTCCTCTACATGGTTGCATGACATACAAATCAGTGAGGTGTTAATTTCTAAGTTTGCTTAATTACAAGCTATAGGAGATTTGAAAGATGAGAAGAAGAGTTTTGATGAGGTAAATATTACTGTCTCCATGAAAGTGTTTGGAATGGTAATTCCAGCTTGTCTGCTCCCCTGGGCAATAATTACTGCAAAGGGACAGCCTGGAGTAAAGGAAAAACATCCTGGCCCTTGTTAGCCTTCTGTTTATGATCAGTGGTCATGAACATCAACACCACGTAGAAAACCATGCTTTTAACTGACCATGCATCCACTGTACACTGGTTGGCTGCAACAGGCTGATTTCAGCCTTCTGAGTATTTCTAGCTGGCATGGTAGACTTCCAATGATTGTGAAAGGCAAGCACAGAAGAGTTTATAGGACACATTACTGTGACCCACACCACATTAGGAAATGCATGGTTTCAGGGGAAAAGGGGATCTTGACTCTAAATATCACAGTTTTTTCAAATATCACAGTTTTCTCACAGTTTTTCATTATGGCATTTGAGCTGTCAAAGTTTTGCTTGAGGCTCAAAAACCTCCATTCAAGTATGGGTAGTTAAAAGCTTACTAAATTCCAATTATGATTGCACACAAGGATAAACTTATTTAGCATGCATGATGCTAACAGGGCTGCTTTATAGTGAAGAGCTATGATAAATTCTCTATGTACTGTCCAAAAAAAAATACCACTTAGTGATTATTTTTCATTCTGCTCGGGAGCAAATAACCCAAAACAAACGACTGAGAACTGTCATTGATCTCAAACCACATCTGTTACATATTGTGATGGCTACAAATCCTTTTGGTTCAGGTATTCCTTTGCCTGACAAAAACATTTCTAAAACAAAAACTCTCTAAATATTTTTTAGATTAAAAGTATTACAAAGGGAAATGACATTAATAATACATATTACATAAAAATAGTAGTCATATTACATCAAATCACATTATTTTATGCTCAGGTATTTCATCCACACAACTATCAAAATCCTTTTGGAGTAGTTTTGTTTTCATCTGTGATCCCAGATTTTGTGGAGATAACACAAACAATGGTCTACTGATAGAGAAGATGACAGGATGAAAGACACATTTTATAATTTAGTTAAATGAATCTTGAATGATGATTTAATAACCTTTGAACTAGTTTGGATCTGCTTCCAACATCAAATTCATGAGGGCAAATAAGCATGACACATTCTTATTTGATATTTGCAAATAGCCAGATAGGATCAAAACATGGCCTAGTATTTATGTCAATGAAGAGGAGAGACTGCCTACTACTATATTGCTTCTATATTTAATCAAAAGGCAGTCATATTTTACAGTTATTTCTTCTCTATAATAATTGTTTCACCACTATTATTTGATATATGATAATCCAAGCTTAAAGTACTCAATAGACAGTATTTGCTGCTCTCTGTACTCGGCATATAAGCTTGTGCTCTTGCTATTGTGTCAAAAAAGTTCCATTTTCTTTTGCCTCATATCTATGGAAATCACTGCCTAACCTAAGGTTTTTGGCTTTTGTTTTGATTTCGTTTTAGGACATTTTTGGAAAGATATGTGTGGCTCCACTATTTCTTAACAGATGTGCATGCAACATCCAGCTGCATTTCATCTTGGCTGTACTAAGGGTTTCAAAGAAAAACTTCTACATCCAATATGCATGGCAGTGTACCTCAGAATTTCTCTTAGATAATATTATATAGGAAATGGTGTGCAGCAGCCATTTTTGTCTGAATTTAATCTTAGTGCTTGTAACATTTCCCATTAGAACACAAACTGCGGGTTAAAAAAAAAAAATAGCCTACCTTTAGAAATATAGAACATTCTTTACATAGAAAAAAAACCCAAACTAGCAATATTCAAGGTAAAATATAAATTGAATTTGGAATTGTTCTAAGATAGTATTTATCATCAAAGTGATTTAGGTTAATTTTTCTTTGCTTTTCCCCCCCTTCTTCTTCTGTCTTTTATATATATATATATATATATATATATATAAATATTTTTTTTAGTTATATTATTACTCATAATATAAGGTACTGCCTTTGCTCATTGAATTCGTCATGGTCATGACCTTCTCACAGTTACAATCAGCAACAGTAATACTGTAGTATAAGCAGAAAAAATCTGAGTTACAGGCCAGTTTTTGGTCTATCGCAACAAGTGTGTCACAGTAACAATAGAACTCATTACCTGATATCTGTCAACATGGAACTTCAAGTTGGGCAGCATTGCTTCAATTCCACTGACCTGTCCTGGAAGGCTCACCCAGCCCATCCCAGCACATGGAAGCCAGATCCCCGTGCTGGGGTACACCTTAACATGTACCTACACAGCATCATAACGCCAGGTAAAAATCAGCTCCCAAGTCCACCAGGAAACCAAATTCCCTCAGTACTCTGAGCTGAACCCATCAGATGTAAACAGATGCTGGGATCTTATCTTTTTCTTCTTTTTTCTTTTTCTTTGTTTTTTTTTTTTTTGGTCATATAAAATCTACCAGCAGCTGCTCACTCTTGAATTGATGACATTTTATTTTTCCCTGTCTATGCAGAGCAGCTTGTTTACTGCATTGCCAAAATGGGATGGATGAGACAGATAAAAGAAAATCATCACATTAGAATCATTTAACATTATTATTGGTGCATCATTTCTCCCCCGTTGATTATAACCTTCCAGTTATTGAACTTTATTTAACGTGTTTAGCAATAAATTTTAGAATGTGAACAGTTTGCTGAGGTTTTCATAAAAATAACAGAAAATGTCCATTTTAGACGATTCCTAAGTGGGGAACAATGGCAATAAAAAATTAAGTTTGCAATATGTGCATTTAATAATGTGTACAGGGGAGTGTAACATCTTACATACCTCCACTGAATTTTTCCCAGTCCCCTTTAATTTTTAAACAATTATATAACAGATTAGACCTGTTTCATTGCGTGTGAGGAGAAGGAACAGAAAAGAAATAAATATTGGGCACAATAACCCTCTGCAACGTTATAGGCTGGGGACGGTGTGGCTGGACAGTGCCCAGGCAGAAAGGGACCTGGGGATACTGGTGACAGCAGCTGAACAGGAGCCAGCAGTGTGCCCTGGTGGCCAAGGAGGCCAAGGGCATCCTGGCCTGGATCAGGAATGGTGTGGCCAACAAGAGCAGGGAGGTCATTCTTCCCCTGTACTCGGCACTGGTGAGGCTGCACTTTGAGTGCTGTGTCCAGCTCTGGGCCCCTCAGTTTAGGAAGGACGTTGAGACACCTGAGCACATCCAGAGGAGGCAACGAGGCTGGTGAGGGGCTTGGAGCACAAACCCTGTGAGGAACGGCTGAGGGAGCTGGGGTTGTTTAGCCTGGAGAAAAGGAGACTCAGAGGTGACCTTATCACTCTCTACAACCTCCTGAAATGTGGCTGTAGTCAGGTGGGGGTTGGTCTCTTTCTCCAGGCAGCAACTGACAGAACGCAAGGACACAGTCTTAACCTGTACCAAAGGAAATACAGGGTGGAATGAGGAAAAGGTTTTTACAGAAAGGGTGATAAAGTACTGGAATGGTCTGCCCAGGCAGGTGGTGGAGTCACCATGTGCCAATGTCATATCAATCTCAAGACCTTGTGCAACTTTTATTGAGTTTTTGACCAGGATTGTTTTGGTAGAACCCATCTATCTCCATGGAAATGATCAAATTTGTTGATAGTATCATGTTATCTTCCAGTCATGAAATTAGCTGATGTCCATAAGTCACTTTTGCTTATAGATGACCTCTATAATAACTGTAGTAACTCTCAGGATATCAGGATATCAGGTTTCACACATTACTGGTAGTGCTGGTGAGTGAATAACATCTAGGAAGATAAGTGTTCAGAAATACCCAGTTACAGTTGCCTGTATTAGTTTCTTTAACTGAAATTTGAATTTACAAATTGCCAAATTTGAGAAATGGTTGACCCACTTCTTGTGTATGTCTGCTGCCTTCACAGGGCCCAGGCTAAAGCCGGGCTCAAGGTGTCACAGGGAATGGACTTATATGAGGCTGGTGGCCTGGGTCCTTCAGAGCTTGAATTTAAGGCCAGTACTCTTCAGTGTGTTTATTAATTATCGGGACACAGGATTCAAATACATAGTGAGTGAGTTTGCTGATGATACTAAACTAGGAGGAGCTGTGGACTCCTTTGGGGGTCAAGAGGCCTTACAGAAAGATCTGGATAGACTCGAGAGCTGGATAATCACCAACTGAAAGTCACGTATTAATCACATTCAATTTAATCGGACCAAGCGCTGGATTCTCCATCTGAGATGAAATAATCCTGGTAATGCTTACAATCTGAGGGGGTGAGGCTGGAGAGCAGCCCTGCAGAAAGAGATCTGGGGGTTAGTTTCAATAGTCAGCAGTGCCCTGTCAGCCAGGAGGGCCACCCATATCCTGGGATGCGCCAGGCACAGCATCACTGCTGGGCAAGGGAGGGCATTGTCCTGTGCTGCTCAGCATTGGAGCAGCTTCACCTCAAGTGCTGTTTTATAAGGACAACAACAAAATACTAGAGTGTATCCAGAGGAGGGCAATCAACATGGTGAAAGGCAAGACTTGGAGGGAATGTTGAGGTCGCTTGACTTGCTCAGCCTGGGGAAGAGAAGTATGAGGGATGACCTCACTGCCATCTTCACCGACCTCAAGGGAGGCAGCAGAGGGGGAGGTGGTGATCTCTTTCTTTCTGGTGACGAGTCATAGGAGCAAGGAACAGGCAACAGGGAAACAGAGGAAGTTCAAATTAGACATTTGAAAAAGGCTTTTTAGTAAAAGTCGGTATGGTTGCTGGAACAGAATACAAAGGGAAGTGCTCATGACACCAAATTTGGCAAAGTTCAAGGAGCCTCTGGATGGCCTTTTCAGTCATATGGATTATTTTTAGGCAGTCCTGTGGGCAGCAGGGAGTAGGTATCAATGATCCCAATGAGCCCCTTGAAACTTCAGATATTCTGTGATTCTGTGATTCTATGATTCTAAAGCTAAAATTGAAAAACTAATCTGTAGACAACCAAATTACTGACTCTTTATTAACTTATGTACAAAAAAATTTTGATATTATGAAGGGTGAAAAGAGGGATATTTTCTCAGCTTCTTTTGTCTTTAAGGAAAGATATGAGAGAGAAAGATAGAAATCCTCCTTTTTCCTAGAAAAATGGGATTTTTTTTCTCAATATTTGCATTACTAGCTCTGTTTCCCATGTAAGTATGTTTTGTAGATTTTCAGTGTGACATATAAACATTGATTCTGTTTCACATGGCTCTGTTTAGAAAAGGCAATAATTGCACAAATGCATTTGCTAAAAGATATCCTCCAAACTACTTGCTAATAACAATAATAACAACAAAAGTAGCAGCTAAAAGCCTTCTGAAAAGCAGAAAAGTTTCAAGTGGTTTTGAGACTGCTAGAGAAATATGTTTGTTTTCTTATCTGTTCTTGCAATTTTAAACCTCACTGCAAAATATTCATTAAAGGAATTTTTTCTTCACATATTCTTGAAAACTGAAAAAAGCTCTTTCTACTACTTGATTCTCTAGCTTTCTGTGATACAGACTAGAAAAAATGCCCAATATTAAAAACACATATATTTTAAAGAAGTATCATTATTTATTGCAAAGTACCAATAATCAACTTTAATGAAGCCTACCCTCTCTGAAAGCAAAAATTCTGCCATAATGAGGACATTATTTTTCATATTTTGAATATTGATTTTTCATTACCCTCTCAAAGCTGTACTTGAAAAAGTTATTAAATAAAAAAAAAAAGTTTGAGACCTGGCTACACATAACACTTGAGCTTTTAAAAATACTTTTCACATAACATTC
>VYZR01030735.1:0-11522 GCA_013400675.1 Oxylabes madagascariensis
CTCAAAATTAATGTCTCACCACCCTACCCTGTCCGCGAGTCGCCTGTAAGAGCAGCTGTGCTACCACCAGTGTGTCATGGGTGGTGTCGTGGTGCCTTGGCAGATGAGTGACTTCAGCTTGAAGAAAGGCCAGCATCTATTTTCTTTCCCTTCTCTAAGCTTTCCACGTGCAGGTCATCTGGGTTCTTTCTCTTTATCAAGCTCCCACCCCTGCCTGAATTCCCTGGTTTCTATTTGTGGTGTAGGTGAGACCACTCTGGAGGAGTGCAAGTAAGTGAGTCTCTTCAACCTCTGTCCTTCTGGCTTTTGGGCTCCCAGACTGAACCATGGGTGGTTCTGCAGGGCAGGCAAACGGGTTAGCAATGAATGCTGGTGTGTTGGCACTGTCGGGTAGAGCAGGTAAGGGTAAGGCAAATAATACTTTTTGCAAACAACAAGATCTCAAATGGCAGCTCCTGCTCTTGAGGCAACTAATGACCTTGCAACTTCTTTGAGAACACAGTGGAGTGTGTTGTTTTTTCCATTAATAAAAGCTGTTAGTACAGAGAAAGTCCGTTCTGAAGTAACCATCATCTAGTCAGACACTAATTACTGCTCAGTCTGCTTCAAAATGACAGGCTCACAGAATTTCTTGGTTTTTTGGCAAAGGACATTGTAGGTCGGAAACCCTACCTGCTGATAATTTTGTGGTGTCTAAAGTCTGTGGTCTTTCATGAACCCATATATGTTTTTTCCCTGGTTTTCTAGAGCCTTTTTAGGGGGCAGCAGAGCAGGAAAGTGAAAGTTTGGAAAGCTGCAATATAAAAACAGTGTCTTCAGGAGGAAAACACTTGTACAAATGGAAAACAGTTCAAAGGAAAGAATCCTCTTTGTAACAACATTACAAGAAGTATTTTGAGGAAAGGGACCACTTTTGCTGCACTACAATTATTTGCTGCACAGAAGAGGGAGCACAAGAGGCTGAGCTGTGAGTGGCAGTGCCATCCACTTATGTGAAGGGTGCCTTCAGATTTCAGAAAAAACGCACTGCTTCAGAACTTTTTACTTTAAACTTCTCTTTTACCTTTTTCTTGTTTTTCATCTGTAGTAGCAGGGTTTTTTTTGTGTCCTTAATTTCTGTTACAAAAGAGTGACAAGTGAAATGTGACATGAATTCAGGGAATGGGGCAGCACCTGTGTTATTTTCTCTGAAGGCTTTAAGTTTTGCATTTCCCAAAAAGGGATGAAAGAACTATGGTAATACAATGTTATCTCTTAATGGCCACACATACCTAGTGTGTCTTTCACTGCAGTTCTCACCTGCTGTACTTGTGTTTCTCAAAAAGCATGGAATGCATATTAAATGTTTTTACTCAATAACTGTCCAAAACAGTATTTGGAAAGGCTTAAGAGTCTGATTTTTTTTTTTTTAATAGACAAGACAAAAAATGTATAGACTGGAGTTGGAGTTAGCTTGTGTATGTAAAGCTCATTGTATTAATGGTAACATTTCTTGTATGGTGTTCATCCAGCAGTTTTCATGCTCCAATAAAAATAGATATTTACAAGGGGAAAAAAAAAAAAGAATGTAGTTACAGCGTAACTAGTGGGTTTTGTGATTCTCCATCACAACAAAGTTAAAACAAATGGAATTTTGATGGAGAGGTCTTATCTTTATTTCATCAGCTAGGCATTGCAAAATCAATAGATTCAGCCTTTAGGAGCCAACCATATGAAGATGTAGGAATGCACTGGCAAGGATGGAAGGAGGCAGTGGTGGGTGAGGAGATGGATGGATCACACACCTCGTTTTGGTCAGTGAATCAGCTCCTTGTAAACCACTCCTGAAAGCCTGTTGTTTGTTTGTTTCATAAAAATGTTAGGTTTTGTTGTTGTTAGATATTGTTATTCGCCGGCTGTTGTTATTTTGTGAGATAACCATGGGGCAAAGCCTGCTCATCAGCCACTGTGGAGTAATAAAACCCCAAAATCTCAGTAAGAGAGGGGAGGAAGATGAGGTTGTCACTTTGCTACCTGACATCTTGTAAGTTAACACATCAGAGGAGTAGTCTCTGCAGTCTTAACTATCTTCTATTTCAGTAAAGTGAAGGAAAAAGGTAAAAGAAGAGGAAAAAACCTTCTCTCGGGAAAGATCTGTCTCAAAAAATAGAAGAAAGAAAAGGAAATGCTCTTTAAAACAACTGAAATGAAATTCTCAGTTGAGAACTTGAAAAATCTTCCACTGAATGGAATCTTTAATGGTTACAAACAATTGAAAATATTTTCCTGAAGTGAAAATGTTGCAGAACAAAAATCCATGAAATACATTTGGTTTCTGTGCATGGCTGAGATCTCTGCCAAAATGAGCAAAGTGTGAAAGCCAGTACTTGCTGGAAAAGTACATCTGTTGGTCTAGCAATGGGAATAAATTTGGAGAGAATCCTTACCCTTTGTCTTCATTTAAAAGGAAAGGAGTCTCAATAACTGTAGGCATAGCTGTAGTTCAAACTGAAATTCATGTGGTTTGCTTGTAAAATTTTGTCTGAAATCCACAAAGATGAGCAGGGTCTGTTGTGTGAGAAGAGAGAATGGAGCTAATCCCTAAATTAAGTGTGCAATCATGTACTGACTATTCTTTCAGCCTAAGTTTAAAACAAAGCCTGCTGAATTGCTGATAATGTTCCAAATACCCAACATATAAAGGGACAATTAATTTAAATAATTTCATTTCGGACTACCACACTCTGGCCTTTTTTTCCTTTGCAGTTCCTTAGCAACACATTTTTCTTTCCCTGCAAATTGAACACTTCCATCAGCTCTAAATGATTTTTAGAGGTACAAGGGTATTCATGACACATGATGGACAAGGAACTCAAGCTCTGCGTGGAATTCTTAATCTTTTGATCCTGAGGTGGGAAAAGCTTCCACAAGCTGACTTTTACATGCACTTACATCTTCAGAATCAAAAGTTAAGTGACTCCTGAAATGATAAACTCAAAGATGATGAAAGAGTTGGTAAGAGGTAGTGCTAATGTAGTCAGAACTCACTGTGAGGTAGCTATGGTAAGGACAGGCTTGGGTGGTAGCTTGGGGTGGTTCTAGGGGTTGACTGCCTTTGTGTGTTAGGTAAGAGATTCCTTCGGGGTGCTTCCAGCTCCTATTTTTTGGCAGGGTAGTGCTGCAGTCTCTCCCGAGCCAGGATCCTGGTGCCTGTGGCAGGTTGCCCCAGTGAGCAGGGCTGAAGCATCTTTCCCTAGCCGTGCTCTTTTCTGGCATGTGAAGTTTAGAAATTGGGAGGGGAAACAGTTAAAGGAACAAACTGTGTTGCTGAGCAGGAGGAGGGGATCCATAATCAATGAGAAACTTTAGAGCTGGGCTGCAGCAGTTCAGGTTCTCTGAATTTACTGTGCTCATCTGTCAGCAGGTTGGTGACTCCAGAGGCAGTTAAGTGAAAGTTCAGACCTTGCATGGGCCAACTCTTTAGAGGAAGTAATCACTAACTCTGTTAGATCTATAAAGACTTAAGTACAATCCGAGTTGGAGGCTCACATTGATGTACTGAAGTGTCTGCTTGGGAATTCTCGCCTGTTAATTGCATTAAAGCACTGGGCCAGTAATTGATGGACATGGTTTTCAAAGGCTTTTGACACCCCTTGTGGATTTCCATCTCAGATGTGCACTGTTGTGATGGCTGTCTCAGTGTCTTCTGTTGCTTTGGTGATCATGTACAGGCAGTTATTCTCAAGTGTCATTTATTGATTCCTATTCACACATAACAAATCCTAGTGTACAAGACACCGCTGAAAACTTGTAGCTGAAACTGTCTCCTTCACTGAACTTGCAAGGTACACCTGGGGAGTTCTCATTTTCTCTGAGAAGCATATAATTGATATAAACTTGCCTTTTTAGCACATTCAGTATTTGACTAATTCATATTTACCTCGCTTTTTAAATTTCAGTGATACCATCCCATCTTTCTCCAAATCCGTGCTGGTTTGGGCAGGTAATGGCAGTACTCTGTGAGCACGTATTCTTTCTGTTTCCAGGGAGGAATACTGCCTGTACTGCTTTTATTTCTACAGCTGAAATTAATCTGTGTGCCCTGTAATTTAATTATGTGTGGAGGCTGTTGAGCTTTTTAAATGGGCGTAGTGATGTTATATCCCTCATGATCATCAGGAGATGTTGTACAAACACTGGTTCTTGTTTCCACTAATTCCCTCTGTCTGCTTCCAGCCCTCTGAGTGAAATTGGATGCCCTTCCCCTTTCGTGAATTTCTAGTAATCAACAAATAGGGCTATTATGTCTCTTGTGCTTGGAATTCATGCATGTGTCTCTAGCATGCCAAAGTGAACTCAGTTTAATTACTTCTGGTGGGCAAAACTGAAGATAAACATACCTTCTGACTCTTAGGTTTGCAATTTGATTAATCTTTTGTTTGTCATGGTCTAGTTTGGCTCACTGGCTATTTCCAGTATAGTGTAAGGCTTATGCTTGGTCTAATCTCGTTGAAATGCCTTTCTTTTACAGAAAACTTGACAGTCACTGCTGTTCCATAAACCATGTTATTAGAGGAAAGTGTTAAAGAAGCAGCGAAACTCTATATTTCCCCAGCAGAAAACCAGGAGACCTTGGGCACTAGTTTCAGTGAAAAGTAGTTTTCTGCATTTTTTTTCCATGTCTTCATCAATTCCAGTGAGGATAGAGGAGGGAATTTTATTAACCTTATTGATTCTGACTCAGAAGCGTAATTACTTTCCAGATCTTTATGGGCTATATTAGTCTGTCAGCTTTCATTTTTTGGTTTTCCTCCCTTATTCCCTCAGCTTACACTTCTATTCTCTTTGTCCTCCTGTCTTCCTAGTCACTCTCACCATTTATGGGTTTTGCCCTTTTCCTGCTATTACTGTTGCTGGATTCAGTAGCTGCTAAAGAACACTCTTTTTTAAAAAGCCATCTGTGAAACCTGAGCAGAGAGCGCAGGATCCCTGAAGTTTCTCCTGCAGAATTTCCCTCACCTCATTTTGGCTGACAAGTCTGTTGTAGCACACTTTGAACTAGTCATGGTACCTTCTTCCTGTGCTGCACTGGAAGATGTGCAGATACCAACATCCGTCTTGGCTTGACACAGTGAATGCACTATTAGGATTTTTTTTTTTCCCAGACGGCATGTCAAAGTAAAACACTCCAAAAGACAAGTCTGAACTGATCAGAAAGGCTTACAATTTATTGAATCTGCTGTGTCTCTGGTAATGTCTGAATTGCAGAATTTCTTGAGCTGGACATTGCAGCTGATGTGTTCTGGATGGGGTTCAGCAACAGGCACTTACTTGGGCTTTGTGAGAAGAAGATGAGGAGGACTGGAGTGCTAGTAGGAAAGTTTACTACGGACATACTGGTACTCTGCTGAAATCCAGCACAGGGAGCTCCTTCCTTGGCAGCTGGGGAAACCAGAGGGATTTTGAGATGTTTCAGTGCCTCTCCTGCCCTCCAGTGCCAGGGAGCAGCCAGTACCTTTGGTACCTTCTGATTATCTCCACAGCCTTTTGAGTTAAATATGAACATCTATTTTTGGTGTCCCACTGTAAGCAACCTGGGTTTAACTCACTGGAGAGGATCCTTTGAAATAAAGCACTTTTCCCTCAGGAGGACTTTTCCTTAAGGAAGGTGTGGAGAGGGGCATGGTAGGCTCCTACCCGTGGCAGAGCTCTGCCTCCTCTCTCCTGGAGGGCAGGTGCTGTTCCCCTGTGTTCCTTCAGCTCCAGGTATGCTCTTGCTGCAGGGAGCTGCATCTTTCTGTCTCCAGGGGCTGCCCCTCTTGCCACAGTGGAGCAAATGGCTGTGGGCAAGGGGAGCTACAGCTGCATGCAGGGGGAAAAAAGCAGTGCAAGGCATTACCTGTGTACTGCATTTCATGAGCCCTGCAGAACACTCTCCCGGTTAAGGTCTACCCTGTCAAGTGTTGGTCTTAGGATGTTTAGTTTCCATGTTTTGTCTGAATATATAATGCAGTGAGCATTGGGATTTTAATGTTCTTTTAAAACCTTGCAGCTCCAAAGATTAGGCAGTGCTGCTGAGCTCTTTTAAAGGCATAGTGCTTTTGCTGTATTGCAGAGCTCTTAAATAATCTCCCAAATGAGTGGGGAGGGATGGGATAAAGGACTGACGTGCTCCAGTGCCTCAGGCCTGTGGCTACTGCCAGAGAGGCTTGTTTGAACAAGGCAGGCATGGGTAAGAGCTGTGTTCACATTTTCTGTCTTCCCTCAGTACCTTCTCTTTTTCACTCTTTGCCAAGAGTAAGCTCTTGGGAGTGCTGTTGTGAGTAGCAATTCTTACAAAAGGCAGAGAAATTTAAAAGCTAAAAGGCCTTGCGGAAACACAGGACTTCACTTTTTTTATTTTAATTGCTGAATGCGATATGAGCGTAACTTCGATGTCGTGAGCACTTATGTTTGTGGAAAACTTACTCTTCTATGCAAATATCTGGAGATTTAATTGGTATGTGCACCATGTGGGCATGGGTTTTTACACTATCTATCTTTCCCTGCATAAATCTAATCTGGATCCTGCCTTGTCTAGGAGGAAATCCAATTGGTGTTGTTTATGGTGCTGTTAATGAAAATAGTGCTGTCCCTTTCGCATTTGTCTGTTCAGATTGTTCCTTTTCACATTTTCCCCTCCTGCAGATAGATATATGGCTATATTAATTAAGAAAGCATGTCTGATACTGTTATTTCTGGCTATGGTGTTTAATTAAAAAAAAAAAAAAAGATATTCTGTTTAAAGATGTGTAATTACAGAAGTTAACATATGTTATGTCACATCAAAACCATTGTCTGAATTACGAGCGGTTCGGAACGAGCGCTCAGTAAAAGCTGCAGAAGCACTTAATTGGCTTGATTTATGTGATTGCCTTGCCTTTCCGTGAGCCCTGCAGCGAGGATCTAAATATGCTCCTACCCACCTTTGTGATGCCAGGCTGTGTGCTTAGTGTAGCTGAAATCTGAGTGGTAAGCGAGGAAATATTTTCTGTCTAGACCCAGGGTAAGTCCAGTGCAGGTGAGCAGTGGGCTGGGAGTGTGCATTGGAGGGTTCAGCTGGCTGGTGCTTTGAGTTACTCTGCTCAAGGATTAGTGTCAGGGAGCTGACCTAGTGCATCTATCCGTGGGTTAAACATCTTATCCATGTTCCAGCAGGCTTGTTTCTCCGTGGGTACTGTGAGCAGCAGGTTGTTTGCTGGTTGTCCAGATGTGGAGGCAGAGAGCTGGTGCTTGGA
Organism: Oxylabes madagascariensis; assembly: GCA_013400675.1. Taxonomy (NCBI): domain Eukaryota; kingdom Metazoa; phylum Chordata; class Aves; order Passeriformes; family Timaliidae; genus Oxylabes; species Oxylabes madagascariensis. Next base: position 7,257 of record VYZR01030735.1, read on the forward strand.
GGGATTTGGAAGATGCCTGGGAAAGCCACAGCTCGGTGGGGATGAGCTGGGGTCTGTCCTGGGCCGACAGGTGGCAGCTCACAGTCAGCAAAGAGCATCTCTGGGGGAGGCAGTCCTGCCATGCCGTGTTTTACAGCAGTGCAGGCAGCACAGCCTTTTCTTTTCCATTGCCTGCACAGGGCACAGTGAATTTATTAAGGTAAGGATTTATAACCCTTAAATATTCCTGTATCAGTAGGAATAGTACAGAAAGTCTAGATGAAGTTGCACAGCAGAGTGTTTTCTCTGGAGTCCTGCTTATGGCATATTGCCGGATCTGCAAGGAATTTTGCATTAAATCAATTTCTGGAGTTTGTGGAATTCAAAGGATATGAGTGGAGCAAGATCTACTCTGTACCAAGTCACTAAAATCCTCAAACAGAGCAAGTAGTGGAAAAACCGCTCCCTTCTCACGTGTCTGCAAGCACACTGGTGCCTGTGTTGTTCTTTGATTAAGTATTTATATGATGAAGTACTTGTTTAATTTATCTCCATCCACTGTTGGTACACCTGCTCTCTGATTTCTAATAACGTGGGATTGCTTTGTATTTCAAACCAAAAAGAACAGCTTCATTTCTCTTGTTGAAGTTGAAACTTCTTAATCTTTAATTTCTCTCTAATCACTTTGCATGCAAGTTGTTTCCTCAGATGTATGGAATGTGACTGAAAATTGATATAGCACCATGTTTTTTTCACACCCTCCTTTCTCCCACCCCTTATTCTTTCCTCTGAGTACTTTCATATCTGATGGCTTTTTTCAGTTCACTGTATTTCATGACTCTGACTTGTCTGCTCAGAACAGTTCTGCCAGGAGGACTTAGGCAGCGTTGGGGTTTTTTTAATGCACTTGCTGCATTGTCTAACCTATTCACACTTTTTGGGAATGATCTGACACCTTTTTTTTATAATTCGACTTGAAATAGCTTGGGATGGAATGTTTAGGGCAACACTTGTGTGTTAAAGACCGAATTCTAGGCTGCCTTGCAAAAATTGTTAAATACATGCTTTTGGGACAATAAACCATAGTTTAGGTCTGACTATGCCATGGGTGTATTTGTGAGCCTGGGGTAGGTTTTGTAGTTTGTAGTTTGTAATAGTTTGTAGTTTGTGAGCTACCTTAACTGGGATGGTGACCGCTGGTGTCTTGGAATGTGTATTTGTTCTGGGGCTTAGCTGTTTATTTCTCCTGGATCTTTTACCACAGGAGAGCTGGTTCTGCTGAAGTGTGGGCAGGGTGATAGTTCGGAAACTGGCTTGGAGAGAGCTCGTGTAAATATATGCTTGTCACTTTGATCAGGCTTGTGCTTGGTTTTCTTAGTCTTGCCAATGAGTGGATACTGAAAAGTTTTAACAGCAGTACTTGGAGCTTTTAGGATAGAATGTTCCTTTGGGAATGGAAATGAGGAGTTTCATTCTATCTTCTGCTAAATTAATTTTCCTAAGTTACACTGATCAGGGATGCTCTGGCAGGTCCACATCACCCAGTTTGGCCAGACCAGCTTAGGTATCACCAGTAATGGGAAAAAACCTCAACATGGTGATGAGGGCATTGATACTTGCTCATGTGACTTTAGTACTGCAAGGCTGTGGCACCAATTCCTGTAGCTGATCCAAGCACTTCCCTTCTCTGAAATGGAATCAAAGAGAAGCATTAATTGCAGCAAACAGTTTGCAAGCAAAATGCTTCTCTGGGAAGTGGCTGTGGAATGATCTCTTCCAAAAGTGATGTGGAGCATTCCAAGTGTGGGAAGGCCGTTGAGGTCTCTGGGTAGTTGCCTTGGCTGCTCTCTTTATGAACTGGACTGAAAAATACGCACTTCTGTATCTCGGAGTGAATGTAGGTGTGCACCTGGATTGCTGCATAGATTAGATAAATTCACAGTGATACTCGAAGCAAAGCCTGTAGCTTGGGCTGGTGTTTTAGGGATTTTTCACCCACTGGGAGAGCAGTAAATAGTCTTAGATTGTAAAGATGGGGCTGGAAATTGAGGTCACACTATAATATGCAAGACCTTTTTTTTTTCTACCTTGTTTACTTTATGCCGGGCTAAGTATTTCATAGCAAAAGTAATTTTTTTGTGCAGTTTGTGAAATAAATAATGGAGAAATCCTGTTAAAAATGCANAGGGAACAAACCTGTAATATTGACACAGTTTGGTATGTGATCAGAGCAGCATTTTTGTGCTTAGAAATAATAGGAACACTCATCGTAATAGAGGCCCTGTCAGCTGGAGATATATAGGTTAAAACAAGTGTTAGGGGGTTATTTGATCATGGTTGTAGACACACTTCTGTTGAAACCTGCATTTAAGGCAAGATTAAATCTCTTCATTTTACAGTTTGCATTGTTAGTTTAGGATCCAAATTGGAACTGTATTCAAGCTTTGCCTGCCAATTGGATCTTTTTAAGATTTTACTGAACGTGGAAATCTGTGAAGCAGGGAAGCACATATGTTTAAATACCATCAAGGTCTATGGGTCCAAATATCTGCCTAAGTGTCTTCTTGAAAACAGTCATGTTTCAAGTAGGCTTTTTAAATTTCCACTTAAAAGAAATGTCTTGAGAGTCTAAGAACTGGGAGACACTTCCTTTCAGAATGGCAAACATCCATTCTGAATAACCAGGTCTTTGCAGTTCTGTGTTATTCNTGAAATAGCTTGGGATGGAATGTTTAGGGCAACACTTGTGTGTTAAAGACCGAATTCTAGGCTGCCTTGCAAAAATTGTTAAATACATGCTTTTGGGACAATAAACCATAGTTTAGGTCTGACTATGCCATGGGTGTATTTGTGAGCCTGGGGTAGGGTTTGTAGTTTGTGAGCTACCTTAACTGGGATGGTGACCGCTGGTGTCTTGGAATGTGTATTTGTTCTGGGGCTTAGCTGTTTATTTCTCCTGGATCTTTTACCACAGGAGAGCTGGTTCTGCTGAAGTGTGGGCAGGGTGATAGTTCAGAAACTGGCTTGGAGAGAGCTCGTGTAAATATATGCTTGTCACTTTGATCAGGCTTGTGCTTGGTTTTCTTAGTCTTGCCAATGAGTGGATACTGAAAAGTTTTAACAGCAGTACTTGGAGCTTTTAGGATAGAAAGTTCCTTTGGGAATGGAAATGAGGAGTTTCATTCTATCTTCTGCTAAATTAATTTTCCTAAGTTACACTGATCAGGGATGCTCTGGCAGGTCCACATCGCCCAGTTTGGCCAGACCAGCTCAGGTATCACCAGTAATGGGAAAAAACCTCAACATGGTGATGAGGGCATTGATACTTGCTCATGTGACTTTAGTACTGCAAGGCTGTGGCACCAATTCCTGTAGCTGATCCAAGCACTTCCCTTCTCTGAAATGGAATCAAAGAGAAGCATTAATTGCAGCAAACAGTTTGCAAGCAAAATGCTTCTCTGGGAAGTGGCTGTGGAATGATCTCTTCCAAAAGTGATGTGGAGCATTCCAAGTGTGGGAAGGCCGTTGAGGTCTCTGGGTAGTTGCCTTGGCTGCTCTCTTTATGAACTGGACTGAAAAATACGCACTTCTGTATCTCGGAGTGAATGTAGGTGTGCACCTGGATTGCTGCATAGATTAGATAAATTCACAGTGATACTCGAAGCAAAGCCTGTAGCTTGGGCTGGTGTTTTAGGGATTTTTCACCCACTGGGAGAGCAGTAAATAGTCTTAGATTGTAAAGATGGGGCTGGAAATTGAGGTCACACTATAATATGCAAGACCTTTTTTTTTTCTACCTTGTTTACTTTATGCCGGGCTAAGTATTTCATAGCAAAAGTAATTTTTTTGTGCAGTTTGTGAAATAAATAATGGAGAAATCCTGTTAAAAATGCATTGGCTGGCTTCCTTATTTTAATATTAATAAGGCAGGTTGCTACAATAAAATTAGCTCTGCATGGTGTTTGTCACTGTACTGCCAAAGCAATCGAGTCTAATGCCATTCCTTCCTGAAATAAATCCCCAGGAGAGCAGTATTTGTGCTGTTCTGAAACCTCTAACCAGGGAAGTTGGAGTAGAACTGTAAATTATGGACAGTGCAAATTTTAATCTGGGATTCCCAAGTTCAGCCTTGTGGCTTTCTAGCTGCTTATGTGAGGTGTTTTAATGTTCTTTACACATAGGTTTTCTCTGCTGCCGTGACTAATATCCAGCTGCTTGGCTTATCATGCTAATGGATAGCTTGGTAAATATATCTGTATGGTTTCCTAGTCCAGAAACCATCCTGTT
>VYZR01030742.1:871-18064 GCA_013400675.1 Oxylabes madagascariensis
TTTGCAAGGAAGTGCTGCGAAGGAAGGCGTTTCTAGTGCAAGACTTGGATTCCTTCATCAAATAACCTGTTGCAGAATTGAGCTCTCTCTGGGTGCAGCAGATGAGATGCTCACAAGCCAAGTCTTCATAAAGCTTAATGGCAGGAGAAGTTTTGTGCATTGGAAACAGGAGCAGTGTCCCTTTTCAGGGAACTTGCCAGGCTTCTCGTGAGTTGCCAGGTTCTTAAATGAGTCTTGAAACAGGGCAGTGCTGGAGGAATTTATGGGCTAGGTTTATAATCAACTGATAGTTTAATTAATGTAGCATCTTAACTACTCGTCTCCAATTTAATTTTTTCCAGATGTTAAGTTTTAATGGAAGTCTCTTCAGAGACTCATGAGGAAGGTAACATCTGGGGAGAGCATTTAGGGCAAGCTTGCATGGGAGTGAAACAATATTCCCTTAGATGTTACCTTCCATGTCAGCACAAGGCAGTCCTGAGATTTGGAGAGGTTTTATGTATTTTTACATTTATATGTATATACACACACATACTCTTTTGGATCGGTCAACTTGGCCTAAATACAGCTAATCTTACTCCCATGTTCCACTTTGCAATCCTTGTGTTGACTCTGTTCAGAGGAAAGATTGAGGTAAAGACTGCTTTTCAATACCTTAGTAAGCTTTTGCTTTTATCGTACACTGTAGGAATTATAGGACAAGTTATCTACATTTTCTATCCATATGTAATTACTTAAACGAATCAGTATTACTAAAAAAGGAGTATTATCAGTCTTAGACGATCTAGTTGCTGTTTCTTTCGTTTGTGTGCTAAAGTGATTTTATTTCCAAATGTTTCATGTTTTAGGAGAATCCATATAAGGACTTCTGAATGGTAGTGCCCAAACCCTAAGAGTAGTAGAAAATGCTTTCCTGAAGTCCTATCTCAATGCTGGGACAAGTGAAGCACTTGGAGATAAGCTTAAAGGGTTAAAAAAAAAAAATCCCCTAAAGCTTTATGTTAAAACACATGTTTGTCCATATGTTTTAGATAGGCTATCTATATTTTTGTAGAAAACTGATATTAAGTGGAAATTCAAGCCTTGGCAGCTTTCTTAACAAAAGACACTTGTGGTCGGAGCTCTGAGGTCCCAGGACAGTTCCATTACTGTAATTCCACCGCGTGAGCTTTAAACGTATCTGGAGATTTTAATGGATCACATGGGAAGTAAATCTCTTTGTACCTGCCTTAAGCCATATGTTACTGATACAAGATGTTGAGCTGCCGATCTCTTTCACTTGGGCGCAGCTGTGCGCTTCCATAAGGGCTGGGTTTTGAACTGTAGAGGGAAGTTTCAGATTCCATTCTTCTCCCCTGGTACAGGAAATCTCATGCTTTCTAATTTCGATTGTGTAATTTTATAGATTTTTCCAGAAGATGTAGGTTTTTGATACATTTCTAAATCTAATGAAGCTTTTAAAAATGCTTTATGACTTTTAATGTAGTCTCTTCATTCTTCTGTTCTTTTATGCATTTCCTGCTGTTGGTCAGGTTTCTTTGTTCTTGCTATTTAAATGGCGTGCACAAAACCTATTTGTACCCAATTGATATTGCTGAGTATCAATGCAAAGCAAAATTAAACATTAGATTTAAATAATGGACTTGTTTTTCCTACTCCTTGTTTATTATTTTCTAATATGACTATAATCAGTGAATATTGTAAACAATTCATATAACTGGGAGACAAATAAAGCAGGATTGAAATTTTATGCCTGATAGGACACACAAACTGTTACTGTCTAAGATGCAATTTATTTGTAATAAACTAACAATTCCCATTTGCAACTCTAACCACTTTTCTGAAGGCTGCTTATTTTATTTGTTTTTCAGAAGTTATATTAGTTGCTTCACATTTCTCTTGCGAACACTTTATATCACTGGTTGAACTCCCCACCCTGGAAATCTGAGACCGATGTTCTCCCTCAATAACCAGGACCTTCTTTGCTGCAGTTTCTGGAAAAAAATATTTATGGCCACCATTCAGTAAATCATCTATAGCAAAGGGAGGCTTCTTCCATCCAAAATATCTTGGTAGTAATTGTAAACCCAGGCCTTCTCTCTTACACAGAAGTGGCATGGGACTTAAAGCAGTTGCTTACCACTCTCTTCAGGCTCATTTTCTCTCAGTGCTGGAGGAAGCGTAAATTTAAAAATGGAAAATGTAGTTGAGGGGGAGGTCCTTAGAAATCTGCTCCACACAGAGCTGCAGTAGTAGGCAGCTCCTTTCTCAAAAGTATATTTTAAATAGCAGAGAGAAGGAACCTCTGTAGAAAAAATTTTTAAGTAGTAGGGGAGTAGTGTGATGACAGCAGGGAGTAATTTTTACTACTTTTTCTCTTTGTAAGGAGTAGCTGGTTTTGAGAAGATGTAAGTGAATGAAGGGAAAAAGCCTCCACAGACCGTGTTGGGGTGGTGGTGTGAGTATGCTGAGGTGAAATGGCTAAGGGGGAAATTAGCTGAACTGAGGTAAAATGTGAATGTTGGTGTGGAGGTTTTGAGAAGGAAAGAATTTGATGATGTTGACTGGACTCTTCAGGATAGGTTCATTCCAGGCAGAAATGTAAAAGCCCATTTTTAGTATTACTTCTGTTTCAGGACGTAATGACTAGAAGCTTAAATTTCTGTGGCAATCTTAATTTCTTTTAGCATTAAGCAATATGAAGCTTATTCTTTCAAAAAGAAAATTGATGCAGTTATTGCTCATTTTTAGCAAGATGCAAATTATATATGTAGTATTGTCAATAAAGTTTATACAAGATGCTCCGTATTCCTTGTCTTAGGTTTAATGAGCTGGGCTAATTATACCAAGCCATAACTAACCAAGTAACAACCAAATTGATTTTTTTCTTCTACAAGATGCTCTGGGCTTGTACTTCTCAGATTTAATATACCCATGTAATTGCATAATGTTGCAGTTCAGCAAGTCATCGGGGAGTATTTGGGTTGTTAGTAGCAGCGTGAGAGCCTGTAGCTTCTTGTCCACTTGGTCCACGCTTACGAGCCTGCCCTAGGGAATCACAGAATGATTTGGGTTGAAAGGGACCCTAAAGCTCATTTAGTTCCCACCCCCCATCCCTGGGCAAGGATTGACTCTGACTTCGGAGGAAAAACCTTGTTATCTTAAACAGAGCAGCTGAATTGCAGTTGTCTGTGTGTGGGAAAGAAACCTTTCTCAATTCCACATTTCCATTTTCTCTTTTATTTAAGTGAGTCGAAGCCATGATGTTTTTGTCATAATGTATCTCTCCTGTATTTTTTTCCATCTGTGGATGAATTTGCCTCCCTTTCCATTGTTCAGTTTGGCCCTCTCCTTCTTCCATAGGCAGTGGAGCAAGATCGCCTCTCTTAAGGCAATCCAGCCTTTCCTAAAGAGGTGCCCCACAGCTGAGGTAGATTCCTTTGGAGTAACTGATACCTCTCCGTTCCCTATAGACAGAGATGGGAAGTACTTAACCCAAGAAAAATGTCTAATTTAGACATCTGTCTTGGTCATAACACGTTAAAAGCAGCATCTTTCACATCTTTGCTTGCAGTAACTGTTTCAGACTGCTACTTCCAGTTAGTTGGACTGGATTTCAGTGGATGTTTGCAGCTGTTTATGTCAAGCTAAGTGGCTTCTTGTTCAGGAACACGGGCAGCCTTTGAACTGAGACACCTCAGCAAAGTGCTTCTCAACATGTTCTCCAAGCAGCCAGGTGGTGTTCCCAGGGAAGCCAGGTAGAATTGACTTCCATGAGCAGATATGGAAGGGTCAGAGTAGGCCTCAGCCACATAAATGGACATAAGTCTTTTTTATTTTGTAGCTTGGCTTAGGCTTAATGATTTTATCATATTTTCTGTTACCTTAGCAGTAAGTAAATAAAAAACCAACCCATATATTTTGTAAAATAACATCTTTCTTTATTTCCTTTTAAAGAAAAGAATTCATGGAACAGCTAATTCTACTTAAAATATCACAGAATCTATTATGCAGGAGGAAGAGCCACCAAATTAGTGGAATTAGAATCATAATTTGACCATCAGTGGGTTTCTTGTTGACCAATTAATACCAGTCTGAATTGTTAAACAAGCAAAATGGCACCAAAACAAAAAGGGTTTCCTTTATCATATTTTGTGTGAAGTGTTTTAGGTTTAAATTTTTCAGCTCACTGCATTACTTCTTGAATGAGGTAAAACTGTTAAGCTATAGGGCAGCTAGGCCGTTATACTTGTCCTTTTAATAGCTGAAGAAGGCTTGCTTTTACCAACAGTAAAATTTGTTTGCTTTTCTCCCCCCCCACTTTCTTGAAGAGTCAGCAGAATATGAATGACAGACACTCTTCAAACAGGCACCTGGTATTTCACATCATTAGAACTAACGCTGCCGTTGCCATAATGTTGCAAAAATGCCTCCAATGCATGTGTTTTCCTGGGACTGAAATCCAGATGTTAATTTACAGTCTGCCATCTGCTTGGTTTTGGTGGCTGTGTCAAGTTGCGGGTCAAAATTACGACTTGTTTGCCGTCAGGAGAGCAGCAGCGTTTGCAGCCCTCAGATCCTACGCGGAATGCTTGGCCGTAATCGCAGCCGAATTTGTATTTCCCTTACCTTCCTAGAGGGAATGCGCACATCCCTGGGACCTGCTGTGATTGTGTGTGGCCCTTCTCGTGTGCTCCTTGCTCTGGTGTGCAGCTCCTCCTTTGCTGCTCCCTCAGCCTGTGGAGCGGGTGTGGCGGTGCCGGCAAGCAGACAGTGACCTTCTCATCTTGCACAAGTGTTGGAACTCCTTCTTTCCGCAGCCATCAAAACCTGTTTGCAATTACGATCCTCCGATGGTAGTAAACGTTGTAATCTCAGTCTTATGACTGTAGTAAATGTTGGGTTTATTGCTAGGTGAAAATACTTTCAGCTATTAACTATGGAATTATAAACTGTACCTCTGTGACAGCAAAAAGTAAATTCCATTCTCTCACTTTGAACTCTGGCTGAACAATGTGTGCTAACAAGGTAGCATGTTTTCTTTTTTTTTTTTCTCTCAGAATCTCTGTTTGAATTAATGTGGAATTTGTGACATGCAGCCTTACTTGGAAACTCATTATAGTTCCAATCATTATCTAACACTTCAAAAGATAACTACCCTTAATCTCTTTTCAGACTTAGGCTGATAGTTGGTTTTTTTCCACCAGAATTTGTCTTTTTTCTTGGTTTGGTTTTGTTTTTTTTCATGATCAGATGAAAAGGTAGTGAAGAAAGGGGATGATTGATGCTTCTGTGCTGTTGTTTTTGCCCTGGGGACACTGTAGGAGTTTGTTTTGATCCTAAAGTGATAAATCATAGGATCGTGGAATGGTTTGGGTTGTGAGGGACCCTAAAGACCATCTTGTTCCCATCCCCTGCCATGGACAAGGACACCTTCCACCAGGCGCTCAGAGCCCCATCCAGCCTGGCCTGGGGTCGGGCTCTGCAGACACACATGAGCAAAGCAGTGCATATGCACAAGTAATGGGAGTAGTCAAAGCTCCTTTAATTTAGCTGATGGGCAAGTCTTCCCTGTAATTTGTCATCCTTGCATTCCAAGAGTTCCTGTTATTGAAGTTCCTCAAAGCTGTAAAGCAGCAGCTGAGGATGCTCAGTGCTGACAGGAGAGTACCTGGGCTGTCTGCTGGGATTTTTACTTGGTTTTGAGAACTGTGCTACACACTTTTTAAGAAGTAACTGACTTCACTTTCGCAAGATTTGCATTTCGGTGAATTTTATTTCTGTAATGTAATGTCACGCATTGAATTTTAAAAGTTTTGGCTTATAAACACCACATAGAGGCAGTTAAAATTACTTTATTTTTTTTTCATTTAGCTTCCAGTAACTTGAATTTATGACACATCTGTTATCAGGCTTATCCCTTTCTTTTTTCCTGGTCAGAAATATGTTCTGATATTTTAACTTATCTTCCCTCTTAAATGAAAGTTACTATTGAGTCACTCTTTTGCAATGGACAGTGATTTCACTCAGCCTCTGTAGTAATAATTTCTGGTGGGTGCTCTTAACACGTCTTTTTGCCATTGACTTAACTTAGCTCATGTATATTGGTGCTGTGAATGGCTGTGTAAAAATTCTTTCCATTAAAATGCTTCATGCTTAGTGCTACCATGCAAATGGAATAATTCAAGACAGTTTTTTGCATGTAAATTTTTAAAAGGGATAAAAGCAGTAGAGCAGTAATGTGAGTCTCTAATGTGTTTAGAGAATGAAAGATCGGATTGTAATGACTTCTTGAAAGGCAACAAAAAACTTGTATCTTTGCTTTTATAACCCAAAACTTGGGTGAATAAATGTTCAGAGCAGGGAAGCACTTACAGCAGTTTAATTAATGCTTAGCTTTTTTTTTCCCTATGTAAGAAACTAAAACACTTTTTGATGCAGTTAAAATGGAAATATTTTTTTCTGGAAAGGTTACAACATAGAGAAAATAGGACCTTTTCTTACTTCTACAGATTTACTTCCATCCTTCACCTTCAACTTCAGTTGAGTTTGCTTGCTCTGCATATAGTGGTTTACCCAGGTGTATGTATGATGGTAATTGACAGCCTTGACTTAATTGCTATTTCCAGTTTATTAAGAGCTAAAATCCACCTGTAAATCTCAACTACAATGGTTATGATTAAATTGCAGATGTCAGTTTTAAGGCAGCAAAACCAATCATCTCTAAGTTTTCAGTTAAACAAATGTGGGGACTTGCAGACTCAAATAAGATGAGTAAATTCTCCTTGTAACTTAAATTTTCCTATAATATTGCAGAAGAACTGAGGTTTTCAGTGTGGTTTTTATTTTTCTCTGCTACCATGTTCTCACTGTTTATTGCATTAAGTGTAAGCAACACTTGTTTAAAGAACTGAAAACCTCCAAATCCTGGAACTGGAAAAGATTATCCAAAGGAATGAGAAGCTTCAGGGAGTACTTTTCTCCTGTCAAATTACCTTTTTTCTCTCTGAGCACAGCTCTTCAGTGCTGGATGGCCGCACTCTTCTGCTCATTCAGCGATTTGGAGCGGGGATGGTGGTGGTGAGAAATTCAGGGTGATGGAGAAGATGGACAGGTGTCCTTGTCTCTGTTTCCCCTTCCTTCAGTTACTGAGTTTTTTCTGCCTGTGCATTGACAGGCCAGACATTGTAAAATCCCTCCCATACCTTGTCATGGCCATGCTTTTGGTCTTGTAATCAAATCTGATAAAGAAAGCTTGTGCAGTCTTTAAATAATTAATCCACAATTAGGCATTTGTTCTAACTATTCAAAGTACATTTGAATAGGTTTTTTCCCTGCTCCTCCTCACCAACCTACTTCTGCTTGTTTGCAGCAGCTGCCAAACACAGTGTAACAAAGCAAAGGACAGAGCTCAGGCACAGAGAAGTCAGATCTTGGGTGTTATTGTTGGAAGCACTTGGCCACGTGTGTGTGCCCATCACCAGCTTACGTGGGATTTGGTATTGGATGTGAAATAGGAATTTGTTAACCTCTTGGTTTGCGTTTTGGTACTTTAAATGACATTTTACTTTGTTGTAGTAATTTTCACAGGATGAACTCCAGTTTGTTAGTGTGTTTTGTTTCTTAGATGTAATGAAACCAGGTTATCCTGTTATGCTGTAAAAGTTAGTAAAGGATTTCCCTGGGTGGACATAGGCAGAAGCTCTGATCAGGAGCTGCTGGGGCCTTTCACTGGTGATTGTGGCACTTACAGAATGCCCAAGTATGGTGTATTTTTTGGCAAAACCTCCCTTTTTTTGCATATTCTTATGCCCTCAGTGATGCTGCTACCAGCCAGGGAATCATGGTAATAGTTTCCTTTGCCGAGCTTTTTCCAGATAGAATTCACTTGAGGAAGGAGGAGGGACATCCCAGATAGCTGATGTTTAAGCCTTGTCTAAGGAATAGTAGTGAGTGAATTTATTTCTTGAATGAAAAAGAAAAGGGAGAGTGAAGAAAAAGTATTGGCAACTGGATCATATTTGTTATGAAAATGTTTGGTTTGTACATTAATGGAAATAGAAAAGAAGTCATTGTTTTGTGCATAAAAGCAGCTGGTTCTGCTCGGTGCCAAAGAGAAGTTCCAGCAAATCCTATGGAACTAAAACAGTGGGGGAGAGAAAGGGTGATTCATACCAGTGAAGAAGTTACAATACCGAGAAAAAGGAAAGGCAACTCCCCCAAAATTGGTTGAGGCAGGGGTGTTCCATGGGCTGCAGTGAAATACCTCAATGGTGCTCAGCTGCTGCTGGGAGCTCCGAGGGAACCCATTCCATGCACGAGTGGTGCAGTACTGGTCTCTGGAGGGGATTAGACTTCCCTTGCCCAAACTGCTTGAGCTTTATGGTCATAATGCCAGAGTTATTACTGTGACTTGCTGTTCTCTGTAAGGAAACATGTTGCTTTGACTCAAAGTTTCTTAAGAGAGTTTTTACCGACAGGTACAAGGAGGGTTGAAGGCAGTGGGTGTTTTTCTGGGGGTGGGTGGGGAAGGTACTGCGGTTGGAATTCAGTTTTGTCAAAACCCCTGAAGACTCAGCAAGGTATTCGTAAGATTTGACAGTAGAATCCCACGTAGGATAGGCACTGGCAAAGCCCTGAAGTGCCACATTGTGGGAATGTGACAAAACGTGGCAGATTTCTGATGGTCTGTAAAAATAGAGCCTGAGAGGCAGCGTGTGCTGGTGTCAGCATCAGTGAATTTCTTCTCCCCTAATAACAATGCCCTGAAGGCACCATTCAGCTTCGCTTCAAAATGGTTACGATCATTAAAAGCAACAAGCTGCTTCAAAAGTATATTGGAATTTAGGATACTTGATTTCAAAACAAGAAGAGAAATTACAAGGCTGGAGCAAACAAGCCGGGGCGTGCGGTTTCAGGTTGTAACTCTTCTGCCTTACGAAACCAGCCGTGATGCAGCTGTTCAAGTGCAGCCCAACATAAAGCATCAGTCAATAATGAGTGCTTTGAAAAGAATGGAATTATTACCTTGCTAGAATTGAAAAATACACGTGGGAAAGTTGGTTTCTGGAAGAAATGCGTTCAGAAAAAAAATTTTGAATGCCTTGTGCAACAGGGGATGTTACACTTGCAGTATAAGTGCTTAAATAGTTCAAAAGTTTTGCATGAAATGGTTAGATGAAACAGATGAGTAGAGTAAAATCAAACTCTTAGAGGAAAAGTAAATATGCAAGACACAAATGACAGCTTATGGAATGTTTATCTCAGAATTAATCATTCATATATATGCATGTGTATATAAAAAAAAATAGGTACCCCATTGGAGATAATAGCCAGAAATTACAGGCTTGGTATGAGTCTCAGTTAATTGTTTGATTTTTATCACTTCTGCCATATAAATTTCTAAATTTAGTGTTTAAACAGTAAGTCACTGGAAAGTTCATTTTCACACAAAGTGCACAAGGACTAATTAAAACAGCAACTTGCACAGAATTGTTTTGATGATGTCAGTATTCATGTTTAAGGTAGCACATAAATGTGTAATTGCTGTTTTCTTGTTAACTCCTATTACTACAAGGGTTTGGATCGTTTGGAGTATCTGTTCCTACCACATGTAGCTTGAGTTGCATGTCTAATTATCGATAACAATAGTTGTGTGTCAGCATTTTTTACGAATGTGGCAATGTCTTTTAAAATGAATGAGAATGATTTCCTCTGATAGAAATGTGAAACATTTCTTGGACTTCATAATGAGAGACGATGCAAGTTTGTTTTGGAGTTTATTAACTGGGGAACTAGTGATCAGTCAGACTTGTTGTCTGTGCTGTCTGGAGGGTTCCAGGATCACCAGCAGTTCATTGCCCCTGTGAGAGCATGGACTGACAGTCTCAAGTGAGGCATTTTGGTAACACTTACGTAGTGTTGTCAAATGCAGTAGCTAATTTGTGCTGTGGTGTCTGTCACCACCCTAAATTAATACATTTTCTGAAGTCAGCCTCTTACCTTCAGGTGTGCACAGTGGTCACGTTTGATGCTGCTCCTGCATCACTGCTTTTGCATCTTTACACAGGAAATACTACCCCTAGTACTACCAGAAATGGAAGAAAAATGTTCTCTTATGAGCTAAAACATTGTTTTTATAAAAACCATCCTAGAAATCTGTGATGCTTTAGCTTCCTCAGCAATTTTATCTGAATTACCGTTTCATCTCTTACACCCTCCTGCGCAGTAGCACCTGGAGTTTATTCTCATTTGATGTATCCTGGACTCTTAAACATTTCAGGGATGTTGTTTTTGTGTATGCTTTTAGTTTTCAAATGTTTCAGGGCTTGTATATATACAGTCTTGTTCTATAAACATTTCAAGCTGGTCAGTCAACAGTTTGTGGTGTGCAAGAGAGTAGTAAAATCAAGGTGTAATGGTTAATATAAAATGCTTGTTTTCTGAGAGGAAGGAAGGAAGAAAAAGAAATTTAAGAGATTATTTGGGATTTTTCCTTTTGTTTCTGTAGTCAATAACCTTGGATTGAGCTTTAGATAGCCAGACTTGAAATGGATTAATTTTTGTGATAGTCTATATGAAAACTTTGTCAAAATTTTGTAAAATCTGGATCTTGATTAGATGACAAAACTTTTAGTAATGATCTTGGTTAAATTGTTTGGATCTGTTCTGCTATTCAGTTGAGGGAAAGTTCCCTCAAGCATGAAGAATAGTGTTTTTTCTTAGTTTCATTGTGTCACAAAAAAAGAGGAAGCAAGAGGGTATTTTGTGCTTTATATGGCACAAGAGGGCCACCAGATTTTTTTTTTTTTACTGACTGCTTTTCATCCACTTTAATGGGCACTGACCAAGAGTAGTATACCAAAATTTATCTTCAGTATAAACTCAGTACCACAGTCCATGCGTTGCTGCAAGAGTGAAACAATTCTCTTACTCTTTGTGGTGTAAAAGGCCCATGGTTTTTTCTCTGCAGTGTCCATGCAGATGTGCATTGATGTAAATATGTTCTTATACCCAGATGTCAAGAGTGCATCTTTAGTTTTTGATTGTCTTCAAATGCCACCTTTACAGGTTGCCTTCTTTTTGCTTGTTAGTGTTTTTAATTTTTTTTTTTTTTTATTTTCCCACATGGCTACTGGCTGGGACAGAGGTCTCTGTGCCCTGGCAGATTCCTGCTTTGTTAGACTGGCAAAGTGTTAACCAGGTCTCTGTAATCCACACCAACTCCATTTGTTGCCAAACATGCAACTTAAATACACTACAAACATGGAATGCCTTTAATCTCTGCCTCTGAGGTTAGCAAGCTGAAAGTTAATGCAGGAAGGAATGATCACAAAAGTCCCCTTCCCTCAGAAGAAAGATTACGTTGGCAACAGTTTTGCCTGTGGTATAATATAATACTTTCCTATCAATCAGAAGTGTAGTCATTTGTTATTGTTTTAATAAAGTATTATAGCTCACTCAGGCACAGATGTTATTTACTGCCTCGAATTGAGTTCATGGATCACTGTACTATTCAAATACTCTTTCCCTGCTCTTTCTGACCCCAGTTGGAGCTGAACTTCTGAATGTGAAGGCTCATTGCGGTTCGGACTGATATTGATTTCTACCGCTCTTGTGGGGTGTATCTGCTTCCAACCTGAGTAAAACAAAGAAGGTTGTTTCTTAGGCCTGACTAATCTCTTAATACAACCATTCTCAAGACCATGATGAAAAACAGCTGTTTTTGTCTCCTGAGGTGCCTTGGCCGATATCTTCCCTTTTTTACCTTGGAGAAACTTTGGAGGATGAGGTTCAAAGGCTGCCAGTAGCTTGAGTTCTAGAAAATGCAAAAATAGTATGGATTTCATATTGTACTTCTTAAAAGCAAAACGGTGTTACTGCTAACAGTTTTTAATCATGCATTTGACAACATAGTTGCCGCTTGTGCAAGTGATTTCTGGAAGAAAAATCGGCATTGTTGCAAATGTGTAACAAAATGAGTGTTATTAAAAATCTGCTGAATGCTTGATTGTGTATGTGTGTTTTGCGGGAAGATGAGATTGTAAAAAATCTTAATGCTGTGAGGTTCATGATCTCTCCTCTTGGTTTCCACGCTTTTTCATTCATACATTTTGTCATTCATCAGAATTTCTCATTTCTCTCAAACGTTCTGTAGTTCCTAAGGGAATAGGGGGTACTGCCCTGGGTCACATTCCTGTTCATGCATAAGAATTTTCATTTCCCTGCAAATGTTCATCATTTGTTTTTCAGACATTTTCTGTTTTCATTTAGGAAAATTTCTGATACTTACTATAGCAGATTGTTTTTTCTGATACCACAAAATTTCATGGAGTTGTCTTTCCTCAGATGCTTCTGAGGAAAATCACCACGTTTTTCAGTAACTGTGGCAATTTTTATATCTTGAGACCCTGTATCCCTCAGTCTTACTTGGTTTTCACAGTCACGCCAACATATTTCTCAAGGTAGTTAAGGAATGATTTCTTTCTTTTTTACTTCAGAGTTACTTTATTCTTCTGAGGGAACAAGGAGAAGAAACTAAATGGAAGAGAATTGATAGCATTACATAAACCCCTGAATATAAAACAGCTGCAATGTATTCATGTGTTAGGGGAACTTGTGGCTTTAGGAATTAACTGCTTTACCTAACTGCCGAAGCTGACTACGAGAAATACTGATTAAGACTGTAAAAATCTGAGGTTTTGTGTCTGTAATGCTGTGAAATAGGTGGTTATGAGTAAGATTGGTGGTTATGAATAAGCTTATGAATTTACCTCTCTTTATTTCCCTTTCTGGGGCATTCAAAGATGACATGTCTAATTTCTCTGGGTACGTTCGTTAGGTATCTCAGGGAGCCAATCACTTCCTTTGTTGGCTGTGTGTGATGTATTTAATACCTAGTATATAGAAATGTGCTTGTCAATTTAGCAGAAATGGATCCAAGATCTTCAGTTTTATTCCTTCCCATCTGTTAACCTGGCTTCTTTGTTCACCGGGCTACGTCTAGGAAATACAAATGCAGCAAGCCAGAAAGCTGGTAGGGATCTAAGTCTGCATCGAATCAAAGTAATCCAATTCTACTGCTGCTCAGGGAATTCGAGCCTCAATCCTGGTATTCCTGATTGATCAGTGTAAGAGCACTGATCCAGAAGGCTCCAGTGCAGCAGCAGGAAGGCGATGCAGCAGCAGGAAGGCGAGTCGGTTCGTCTCTCGTGCCAGCGCTTCTCTGGACATATGGTGGGACATATGGCTCTGGCAGGACCGCGTGCCTGGGCTGGGGAGAGGTGACGAGCTCTGGCCGGGGAGGGTGGGATGCAAACCTCACCTCTGATGGCTTTGTCTTACCCTACACCGTCCCAGGGAGGGCTTCTTACCTTGAATTCATCCGTTGCTCTGTTTCTTGGCAAGTGAAGAGAGATGATGGCACAAAGGTGCCTGACACCATCTCTGAGCTGATGCTGTGGGCTGCCTCTGCTGCCAGGAAGCTCACAGGGTGCTCTGCCCACTGGGTGAAAAATTATTTCAACTGTTTTAAATGGACTTTATCCTACTTTTTAATACCCTTCAGTTTCATGTGGTTTTTTTCAGCCTCTCTGTCACTGTTGAACATGAGAAAAAGATGACAGATTCCATATATTTCAGAAGGCAAAGAGCATAGAAAAAAGGCTTTATTGTCTAATTTTTACTACTTTTTATAAGGTCTTCTGATACAGACTTAACATCATTGGTGAATAGGAACGACACCTCTCTAATCCCATTGGTTAAACTAGAAAAACAGCTAAAATGTTTTCTTTTGATAACTAGAAAGGCAAAACACCACCTGGAGAAAGATTGTTTTGAGAAAGGATAGTTGTTTGCCAAGACTGTTTTGAGAAGAAGCTTTCTTGAGGAATTTTCCCTTGGGAAAAAGGTTAGCAGCTGCTAGCAGGCTAAAGTCTCTCAGACCCAGAAATATCAGGCCCACACCTCTCCACAGAGGGTGCTGCATTGTAAACCTGGGTTTCTGCTCACCTTTGCCTTTCCCATTCCAGTCTGGAGAGTCCCAGCCTTCCCAGTCTCCTGCTAATGTGAATGCAGGAATGTATGTTTTCAGCTGTATAGTTTTAAAATTGTAGCTTGCTGTGTAAGGTACAGTACTTGAGCAGCATTTGCAGTGAGGGTTTGCTGAGAAATAAGCAGGAGTCAGACCAAACCTTTTCATCTAAGAGAATAAATGTCCTTGTAGAACTGTACTTTATGGATTTGTAAAGAATTAAAAAATGCCTTTAATGAAAGTTCTCAAGAGATTTCAGATGATGAAAACATAGGAGTGAGGCTAAGCCACTGTGTCTTTGTGTTCCTTGAGTTATTCTCAAAAAGTCTTCTGTGATACTAGGGTTCTTGGAAAAGAAGAAACCAAACCCTACAATTAAGGGAAATGGCTGGGTTTGACATTAAACCATCCAGCTTCTCTTTTATTTTCCTCAGCCCAACTTTGCCACACAAAGCATTGCGCTCCTCAGATATGGGACATTGGGTTACTCTGTGTACAGGAAAAGCTGGAAAGCTTTTATGGACATTTCCCACCATCTGCTGGAGGCAGACTACCTGTGCGAGTGTGCCTTTGATTCACACCAATTGCCCAGCTGGGGCTGAAGTGATTAGTTCTGTTTCAGTGTGAAGCATTCCTGCCTTTTGGACAGGTTTACATCCATCTCGCAGCTGGGTTTTTTGAGAATTGCATGGTTTCGTCCTTGTCTTGCAAGATGACTCACTTTTTTTTTTTTTTTTTTGGTGTTAATTTTATGTGCATTCTATCCCAATACCCAGATTGCTGGTGACTGTGTCTGGGTGGGCTGCACGAGGAGAGTTGGCAGGCCACTGGGACGGGGGTTTTGACTGCTCTGAGTGAGGCTCGTGTGTCACCCAAGTCACATCTTCTCAACTTCCAGCAGTGTTTTGGAGCCATGACTCTGGTCTTAGCTACCATTGTAGCACAGTAGTTTTTACAATAATGTTTTATCTAAGCGGATTAACAAGCATACATCTAGATTTCGTATCCAACCCTTGTTTTTGTGCTCTTTTTCTATCTTAAACCATCTTCTATTTGTCTCTACTTCCACTCACTTGCTGTGTGCTTATTTGTCCTTCACGGTCTTTTTCTCAGTCAGTGACTTCTTCAATTTTCCTGCCTTCCAAGTTGTTGTAATCAAACTTTCATCTCTGGTCCTTATAATCTGGCAATTTATATTTCACATTTTGCAGCTTTCCCAGAATATGTGTTTGCTAAACTTCTTTCCATGGCCTGTGCTCCTTTCACCGTTCACCAGTCTTGGATGCCCTTCCATCCTCTCATGTATATCGACAGTGCTTTCGATTTTCTAGTTCCAAATACTCTTGTTTTGCTCTGGGTGTCTGCTGCTCTGCTCCACTTCCCTCCAGTCTTACTCAGGAGCTCTGTTAGGAACTCATAGAAAATCAATCCTTCTCCTATTTCTTCCCAAGAAAAGTGGGGAAGAGCAGAAACTGAATCCAGCCTCTCCAGGAACCTCTGCAGCTGTGGGNCATAATGGGATATGAAGGTAGGGTCTAGATGATTTGCATAAAAGTATAACAAAAAGGAGAAAAAGGAGAAAAAGCCTACTACTTTTTTTTAATCCCTTGTTCTAAGATAGGATAGAAATTACTCACAGACACAGATAAATTGTATATATTCATCACTGAGTAATCAGGTTTTAAAGTTTGTTTTTTTTTCACTTTTTAACTTTCCTTTTGGTGTTCCATCGTAAAGGTGCATTTGAGAAAATCTGCCACTCATTTCTGGAGATAGTGACATGAGGGGCAGATGAGGTTGCATGAGGCAGAAACGATATTAACATTATTTTTCTGAAAAACCTATTAAAAGGAAGTTGAGATACATATAGAGCTTACCATTAATGTCCAGTTTTTGTTGTTTGTGGATTCTTTGTTTCTTGTTTTGTTTTTTTGAACAAGCTGTGGGCATGATGGTTTTTAGATGTGAGTTTTAGGGTCCTGCTGCCAGACAGAGCTTAAAGGTGGGTCTGCAATGACTTCAATGAATGATAGAAGGCTTTGAAACAGGGGGAAAAAAAGGCAGGTTTTATGATACTATAAAGTAGAATCATTGACTGTTTAGACAGAAGTCAAATGATATGGGAAGGTGTAAAAGAAATTAAGAGGTTCACATAGAAGTCGTTCCTTGATCGTTGTGTCCTGGTGAGCGGATTCATTCTCCCAGCCTTGGTTTCAATTGCCCACTGACCCTGGTGGCAAGTCCTTACCTTGAGATACAGTGTTTCCCTTGTTCGGTGTTCCAGTTGTTCGTGGGGATGTGGGAAGGGTTTTCTGGGCCTGTCTAGGGCCGCCTGCAGTGGGATCTGAGCAGTGAACACGCAGTGATAAATCCTCCTCGAGTGCTTTCAGCCTCCTCTGATGGGTACCTCAGAGATTGCTTGAACACAGGGGGTTAACCTCTAGGGTATCATCCCTGACCTTTGCAGTAGGAAAGTCTGGTGCTGTGTGCGGGAAACAGTCAGGGAACTTCAGCACATCCCTGTTTTTCTCCTTCCCAGGTCACAGTGATGAGCACCATGGTCTTACACCATGGGGGTTTCACCAATGGTGCTTCTTTGGCCTTGAAACTGGCCCCATTTCTCTGCGTTTCAGTCTCCAGCCCATTTTTTTGTCATCCTGAGAAAAGAGAAAATGTTAGTAGACATACTCCTTTGGGGGTTGGTTTATTTTCTTCAGAGAAATCTTTCTTTGCTCAGCTCTTAAGCTTTTGAAAGGTGGTTTGTTTTGAATGTTGGGAAACAGCTATGTTAAAGGACTGAACATCGAGAAAACGTAATATATTGAGACAGCAAGAAATGAGAATGAAAACTTTCTTGTCTTCCTTCACTCAGCTTTCTATTTCTGTAGTAAACTGAGAAAACATAGTGGGGGGACAGCACTAGAAAATATGAAAACCAGTTGATGAAATTATAATCATATTTTTGTAAATAACTCTTTCTAATTATAGTTCCAAATGGGAAAGGCATCTGGTGTCACAGCAGCAATAAAAGTGAAAAATCTAATCTAAATCTAATAGGAAATTACAAAACTTGTCTGAGACATGATTGCTTTGTCAAATTCAGGCTGCTGCTTGTGTGTGCATAGGAGTATTTTATTCTTATTAAAATAATTGTGTGTTTA
>VYZR01030753.1:2959-16152 GCA_013400675.1 Oxylabes madagascariensis
GAAAAATAGGAATGACTAAAACCTATCAGAGCAGACTCATCTTCTCTGCTAATTCAGAGATTCAGGACAATAGTTGAGGCATGATCTGGTTGGGAAACAGCAGATTTCTGAGTAAATAAAAAATGAGTTTATAAGAAAACAGACAGATCTGAATTGAGGGAGAGGATCCTTGGTTGCAAAAACAATTTAGAGTGGCTCCCCAAGCAGGGAAAAGACATTGAAAAATATACTAACAACTGCCTACCTTGCAAAGGCACCAATACTAATTGCAATGAACTGAGCATTCCTACTTTTAATATAAATATCTTGTCCATGGAGTAGATTACAAGGAGATTTTACAAAACCACTGCCACTTGGCAGGCATGCATACTGATTCAGCAGTTACTGGACTTGAAACATATCCCATTAAAGTCAAAAGAGAGAAAAACCTACGTGGAGAGGTCCAGGAGAAGAGAGACTTTGCCAGAGGAGTTGCTTTTTTGGGAGACATTACTAAATTATACCTCAAATCCATGATGATGAATGAACTAGCCAGTAAGCTCCTATTCCCCTTTCCCTCAGTGCAACAAACCTGCAAAGAACACCGGGGTTATGAAATTTTTTGATCCCACTGCAGCAGAGATAACAATATTAGAATTCCGATAGACAATATTTCAGTTAATTTAAAGGGTACCTGTTTTTACATTGTTTCTGGTGATGCGCAAATGTCATTGTTTGATGCTGAACAAAAAGGCACAGATTCTCTATTTTGAGGCTAGAAAAATGAATCTTTATTTTGAGAAACGACTCTCTTATATAGTATTTTACACAGATCAATTTGATCGGTGAAACAAGGTCAAACCTCTTCAATCACATTGGTTAAAACAGATGTTCATCAAGAAGCCTCTCCCTTGAGAAAGCATAGATAAACATAGGTACAGTTACAAAAACATCTCACTTTGTTTACAAGAATGTTCCTGGGAAAAAGTTTCCCAGAAACAAAAATATCAAAACCAGGGCGACACACAAACACTTGTCTATTGGTATAAAGGTGCCGCTTGAAGTCTGGTTAAAGAATTATTTGCCTCAGCCACAGTAATCCGTGGAGCTGGGGTGAGCAAAGCCTTGCAGGAGTATGAGCAAAATGCGCACAAAGGAAAATGATGACTAGCCTCACAACCCACCCATCCGTGTCTCTTCTGCTCAAAAGACCAGATATTCTATTAATGTAACCTTCTTTGACTCCAGAGCAAGTCTTGAACTGACGCTTTGGTGTCTCGTCTTTGTGACTGTACCTCTGACAGGTGAAGCAGTGATATTTCACTAAGCAGGGTATGTGCACAAAGTTTACTTGATGCAGATGACTTTCTTATATAAACTATTGTAAAACTCCCAAAATAAACTGAAGGAACAGCCTGAGTTATTTTAGAGTGCATCTGACTGAGCAACTGGACTACCTATGCTAAACCAAATCTTTGTCTGCTGAAATTCACTTGGATATATTTTTGTTTTAAGACCAGTTGTTCTTGGCAACTTACTAGCAAGAGCAACAAAAAGCTTTCAGAAAATGGCTTAAAAACTTTGATCTAAGCAGTTAGCAAGCTAAAACTACAGCTGTCTAGTGCATGCATGGACAAACAGGAAAGGATCTTTTTTACAGCAAAATTACTTACCTATGCAGTAAGAAAGGTTCTTTGAAGTGATTCAATATGCATTCATTTCTCATACAAATTAAAATCATGACTTCATCAGTGAGAAAATCATGACAGTGAATAAAAGGCAAGGTTATTAATTTTGAAATAAATTTGGGCTGTTGTCTCATTATGATTGTATGCCAGAAGAAAGTAATGTTTGAAGCACTTTGAAGATCTTGCCTTTCCAGCATACCTGGAACTTCTACTAAACAACCATCTTCATAAAGGTATAGAAAATAAGTCTAGAAAATACCAAGGAACAGCTAAATTATATCTATTCAGGGAAATATATCTATAAGAGATTTTGCTTAGAGCTCTTCCTTCCCACACTCTGGTATATTGGTAACTGCACTGCCTACCCAAAGTGTCCAGGAATATGAAGACTGCAAATACAGAAATGTTATTTAAGGTACAGTGACACTGATTCTCAAATGCAGTCTTTTCAATTGTATGTGTTTCTGGTTACTATCTATGGGTAAATTATATGGCACCTAAAATAGTCCCTCCAGTACTGTTCTGTTGCAAGTAATGGTTGTACTGTGCCCAGCACGTCAGCTCCCAAGCCAAGGCTTGAGGACACTGTCAGAAAGTGCATCAAGTTCATTTTATGCTTGATCTCTTTTCTTGCCAGGTGTTAATGAAGAGTGATGGGCTTTGCTGGGTTTATTGTGGTTGAGGGATGATATGCCAAGAATTATCTGAGAGGTGACAAATCCCTGACTGTCAGAAGGGACGGAATGGACAGAATCTTCAAGGATCCCAGGGGTGCTGCAGTCCCTGAGCTGAATACCCCAGCAGAACTGGAGTGCTCCAAAGAAACTAGACAGTAGAAGTTACATTTTAAAGGGCCAAAATGTGGAAGGTCCCCTCCTCAATGCAGTGTTCCTTGCATTTCAGGTCTCCAATTCAATAATATCTCCACCTAGACAAAAGAAAAAAAATCTGAAAAACAAACCAGAGCAAAGAACTAAAAGCAGAGTTGTGATTTTAGAAGACATATTTTAATGTATCTGCAGTTTTATGAACCACCAAAACAAGCATAGGCAAACACTGCATTAAGAAGTACTTCAACACCCTCTACAGGAACCAGAAATGAAAAAGAAGGTAATTTATACCTGTAGTTAATTCTGACAAAATTTAACAAAAAGACTGAAATGATTGTAGATTACTCAGCCAGTCTTGGAACTCTCATTTTCCTGAACAGATTAATAAGTGTGTTATATCCTAGAAGCTATTACATGTCTTGGTGATGTCTCAGAAAAGATGTTGTCTTGAAGGATACAAACCTTCCTCACCTTGTCACTTGTCACTTTCTTCTTTCTTGATTTTAGGAATGGATTGTTAACCACCGTGCACTTTCTGAAGAACTTTATAATGTCAATGTTTGAAAGTAAATTTAGTCCAAGCAGTCCACGCTATATCTAGAAGCCAAATGTGCCCCTTGGCCAGCATCTACTAACAACGTTGTAGATAGTTTCTGTATAAAATTCTAAGCCCTAACTTATTTTGGAAGCGCTGGGAAGGATTTACTTCATTCCTATTCTCTCCTATTGTGCCTCAGCATATGAAAACATAGTTTTCACCAAGGCGCCTTCCTCCTGTCACAGAACAAGGGAGAACAAGATCAGGTGGCCATGAGATAACGCAGACAAACCACCAGCACACTGAGGGCTTCTTCTGTCATGGGGTAAAGGCCTGAAGGCCTTCTTCCACAGAAGGAGCTTACAAGCCTCGGCCAAAATCAGCACAACTCGGGAGCACCCATGGACATGACAGACCACATGCCTAGGCCGTGGGAGGGGGGGAACAACTGTCCTCAGGGATTTATACTTGGTTGTGATGAAGGAGTGGTGTGGGATTTGGGAGCTTTAATGCAACAAGTCAGGATGCAAGGCACACACAGTCAAGCAATACACATTTCATTTCCACTTCCCCTGCCAGGCTTAACACGTTTTCCTTCCTCGCTCACAGCCACTGCACGGCTCTCATGGGCAGTCTCCTGAGAACGCCCTGCAGAAGCCACACGGGCCTGGGTCTGCAGCCTGATACACTGAGTGCCCAAGGGGAGCCTGCCCAGGGCACTTAAGCAGGAGACAGGCAGCATCAAGGGAACTTTTGATGGCCACAGATCTCACCGTATCCTTAGTCCGTGGCACTGGGCCAAGGAAAGATACACACGTCCCTGTGTGCCCAAATGGAACTTTTGGGAGAAGTCAGACACTTGTGCCCTCAACCCACATTCCAGGGGAAATCACCAAGGAAAAATCAGGGTTTCGGTTCTGTTGTTTCGATTTTCTATCTCCATCTGTTATTTAAATCTAGGCATGTGCTGCAATACTCTGTGCCCTAAAGGCCTGTCTATCTGTG
Source organism: Oxylabes madagascariensis (assembly GCA_013400675.1). Classification (NCBI taxonomy): domain Eukaryota; kingdom Metazoa; phylum Chordata; class Aves; order Passeriformes; family Timaliidae; genus Oxylabes; species Oxylabes madagascariensis. Next base: position 7,000 of record VYZR01030753.1, read on the forward strand.
CTGTCTCTGTCAAAATGCTGGGAGGGTGATGATACACGTTCAAGCCAGGACAGGCTGTGGCTGCAAACAGCAGCTACTCAAGCATAAAATCTCTTCAGGCACATACCTGTTGTGAGGTAAATTTGAGTCCCTTGGCAGTGGGGCAGCACTGGGGCAGGAGATGCCATTGAGGGGAGGTGCAAGGCCTGAGCAAGACCAGATGTGCCAGCTGTGTCCTACTGGGAAAGTCTGTCCTTGACAGCAGAAGAGAGGAGCTCAGCTATTCTGGTGTGTGACAGCACTTGGACAACAGTGCTGCAATGATGCAGGATTTGGTCTGGAGTACTGCTGACTGGGTGGTACCAGTGTAAATATAGGAAGAATGCCAGAACATGCAGTCACAGTGCCCACAAGCTTAAATAGCTCACATAAAATTGGATCATTTGTTAGCCACAAGCCCCTTGCCCCTTCTTTTAGCTGACTTTATTAGCTTCTCCTAACAGATTTGATGTGATTCAACATATGGGATGGCAAAGCCTCTATTAGCCAGAGCTGTTCACTGTGAAGCTTCAGTTCATCTTTGAAAAGGTCAGACTTCTCACTTGTGTATTTGGAAAAAGGAACAATTGTGTTACAGAAATACTAAAAATACCTAAAAACTGACTTGGAATTACTTCTCAAAGAGGTGTCAATCTGCTTGCTAAGTGAATTTGTCTGAATAGGGAGAATTGGTATGAATAGGGAGAGCAGAATTTCAAGCATGCTGGTTCTTGCAGTCTCTTAATGGATGCCTATTTGTCATATAATTTTGCCATTTGCTATTTGATTAAGGGGTTTTTAACTTTTCCAGTAATCTGCTGAATTATGTGTGATCTGTGGGTGTGAGCATTCTTTGATCTCCATTTATATCTACAGAGTTAGCAAAAGTCCCTGCCAGTTCCTGTTAAGGGAAGAAAGCAAGTTCTTACGTGTAGAGTGGTTCATATGACACTTGCAATCATCTGGATTAAAAACAGTGCTTTTTTTTACTGAAGTGGCTTTAGGATTAAAATTCCTCAATTAAGCCTTTTTTAGTCTGAACTCCAAACTTGCTTTTATATACACTTGTATTGTCTCTCTCTCTTCCATGTATGCCGAAAGAGAGACCAGGGAGCCTTGCTCTTTTATATGGTTGAAGCATGTGGGCTATTTTTAGGAACACCACAGTGTCACTGCAGGATGGCAGAGGACTGCTATCTTTGTGCTTATGATGCACAAAGAATGTTCAGAGAGGTGCACATGCAGATCTGTTTGCAGGTTCTGCGGCTGATGGCTCACATCCACTCTAATGATGGAAGTTTGTTTTTGGAAGAAACAAAAAAAACACCACAGGAGAGAGAAGGGAGAAAGGGAAAACTGTCTGAATGAACAGTCAGACCAGGAAGAGCAGTGCTGGGGACCCAGGTTAGAATCCTCCTTTGGTTGCCACTTAAGTACAACCATTGCATGTGAATTACTGGACAATATTCATTGAGTATTTAAATTATTTCTATCTTCTTTACTAAAAACTATGTTTTGGTTTTCTCTGATTTAAACTACAAAATGAGAGATAAGGAAAAAGGGGAAATAAGGTGGCAGACTCATGCCAGTGGTAATTGTCTCCTGCGAAAATACATTACAACCATGTCTGGGTTTGCAGGTACAAAACAGTGAAGACAGCATGAAAAACAAGAGGATGAGCCCAACAAGGGAAAGGCACCACTTCAGAAGCTCTGAAATCTGCTGCCACAACAGCTGTGGTGAGACACTGTAGAGCTGGGAGTAAAATGCAGGCTGCAGGGCTGCAAATAGCAGGCCCTCAGCACTACCGAGGCAGTGATGTTGAGGTATTGCAGGCACAGAGCAACACCCATCCTAGAAGCTGGGCAGAAAAGCATCAGGTCCAGGCACAGACACCTGCCACAGCAAGGCTATCTCTTCCCTGTGCCACCCAGGCAGCTGCTGGCTGCTGAAACAAATAGAGTCAAAGCAGTGAGTCACAGACAGATGTTTTCAGTTCAAGATCTCCAATGGGGAATGGAATCCTGAAGGAAATCAAAATGATAAAAACTGTTATTAACCTTCAGGTACGCTGCAAAATCCTCTTTCTTCTTTCAACATTCCTACTAGAAAAGCCAGAAAATCACACTTTCACAGAGGGCATTTGGGGTTTTGGATGACACATGCTGTAGAAAACTTTGTGACCGGTATGGATTTTGAGTAGCAGAGCAATATAATAAAAAATCTGTTAGGCAGGGTGGGTAGACAAAAAAAAAAGTTGGTCCAGATTTTAGAAACCAACATCACCCTTCTAATAAAAAATATTACTTTAAGGAATAGCTCTTTATACCTAACAGCTCCTTTTCTTGGGTCTTTGTATGATTCATCTGAAAGTAAAAGGCACCAGCTTTTTCACATTTCTTTGTAGCCAGAGACATGCATCCTGCAGGAGGAACCAATTTACATTAGGTGGTAAAGCATTTAAAACTACAGTGACATAGAGAATACAAACTGAACTGCACTAGCTGCATGTGAAAGGAGACCACAAACGCCCGGATTTTTTCCTTACACATGAACTGCGATGCCTCAGCACAAACAGGCTCCATTCTACTCTTAGAGAATGTCTGTTTCTAAGGGGCTGCTCTCCTGAGGGCCCAGGAGCATGGAAAAATTGGACTAATATCATTAATCTTCTTTCATATTTCATGTTAACTGGCGTGTTCCATTTAGCAACAATAAGGCATAAAACAGGTCAAAAAGAAATACTAAAAGCATGAACACCTGTAGAAAATATTCCGTACCATAAAGTCAAGACTGTGAAAAATAATAGCCACTGGCAAAATTTAGCAGAACAGGATGCAAACCTGGGTCTTGGTAAATACCTATTTCAGTCCTTTACATAAGCAGTCATTAAAATAAAAACATAAAAAATAAGATACACAGAGAGCAAGGAGCTACCTCAGTAATGAGACACTGGCGCCATCTAGAAGAGGAATAAAACACACCAAAAAAAAAGTGAAGTGGAGCATAAAAAGCAGCTCAGCCTGGTTCACAGAGTGTAAAAGGCATTTTGCATCCACCGTATTTTATAAATTGCAAGGACACATTTCAGTGAAAAGTGTTCTCTGCTTTTCCAACCCTCAGTGATTCTAAAAATACTTAAAAGTGTGTTAATCCTGTTTTGAAACATATTTTTCATATGACTTAGACCCTGGATGTTTCTGCCCCATGAAGCAGGAATTTTCAGGGAAGAATTAGGCAGCTCCTGCCCCCACTTTTCCTGTCACTGGGAGGGCCATTCCAAGGCTGACAGAAGCACTGTGAATTGCAGGGGTCTGTGTGACTGTGGCTTGCTGCTGGCCAAGCTTAGGGAGGACTGAGGGGAGGAATGATAGCTTTTTTTCTTTCTTTGCCAATTGTCTTTCAGACAATTTAGGACAGATGAGGAACCATTTCCAGATGGGAAAGCAAAGGTGGGAAACGGCATTGGTTTTACTGGCACGTCGAAAATTAACTCTTCATGCTGTCCTTATTGCACTCTGATACTCACAAACATTTTGGACATTATTGAACCTTGTGACACAACAGTCGCCATTCCGATGTATAATGGATATGTGGAGTCTCTCCTCCTTTTATGAGGGAGATGTAGCATGACATTCCTGCAACAAGGAGATACAGCCCATGCAGCTTGTCCTCTCTGCTAATAGAGCGATACAGGAGAAGGACCAGACCAGATGAGCCATAGCACAGCTCAAACTAGCCTGATCACCAGGAACCAGAGGATCAGCTATCCAAGATATCCCATTAACTGGGAAGTCCCATCTGCAACTGCCATGTCTTGAAAGCATCTGCCTGAGCTGTGTTTTTACACACATATCTCTAATTTTGCAATCCTGTTTTCTTCATGTGTTGTACTAAGGACAAGAACTGACCGGTCTTATTAGCTCCACTTTCCAATGAAGAAACCGTTCTGTTCTTTCACTTATAAAGGAAAAACCAAGGGCTTTAGCAGATGCCCTCTTTCAGGTTTAAATTCCATCTGACATCTGCCTGGGTTCAAATGACTTTTGGTTTGATTCTGTTTCTTTTGTTTGCTTGAGTCAACAAATTTCATAACTGGGGTAGAAAGTCTCTAGCATGTTTCCACGAGACAAGACAGGCCATAATTTCTGAGTTCAAAACCTGCCTACACATCCATGTTGCTCAGAGAGTGTGTTCAATCCATTAATTAGCTAAAAAAAAAAGGGAGAAAGAAAACATAAAAGTATTATGATGTGTATTCCAGTACAGAGCATTTAAACAAGATGGTACTAAACAAGGAGAGCTGTAAATGCCTGTCTACCAGAAGGTTTATGTCTGATTTATGTGCCTCGTGAATTCATTCACTCAGCAAAACCCAGGGCAGAAGCCTTTAACGAGGGTCATGTTACTGGGTCACGTAGGTTCACAGAGTTAGCGACTAGAAACACCAGGGACAGTTTTGCCAGCATCGTAGGAGTAGCTGAATGAAAGTATGTGAGTATGATGCATCTGCCTCCGTGGCTGCCAAATAACTGGCTTGACAGGGCTGTGGTTTTGAGCTGCACACTGCTGACCGTGTCAGCTGGTCACTGCTGCAGGGCACACAGGGCAGCTCGAGAGGCCAAGGCGGCTGAGACCCTGCTTGAGGTCTGTAAGGGAAGTATCAACCATCTGTCTTTGAAACAGCAGCTCTCATCAGACATGTGTAAGGTCGCTGAGAGCTTTCAAGATCTTAATACAGCCATAATGACATAGACATAAATTAACTGATGCTTGACCTGTGGGAAACTGCCACAAAATATCCAGAAAACTAGATGATTTGGGAAACGGCTGAGGAACGCTTTTGGAAATGCCCCCCAAGCTCATTGTGCCTACACCTGCTCTTTCTTTTCTTCTGGCCTGAAAAGCAGCTTGTGAGCATGAAAAACATAATAAGCTAATATAAAGTTGTCCTTTGTGATTTTATTTTAATATATTGTAACAGTTATAAACTTTATCTCCTGATTTCTGTTTAACTAAGCTTCTAACTTCAGTGTTACACTCTTGGAATGAGTTATCCAAATCATTCCCAGCTAAAATAACTGTTCTGCTGGCATTACGTCCAAACTCAATCTAATCAGATGGAATTCTCTATGTTTCCAAGAAAACTGACATTAAAGTAAAATCCAGAAGTGGACTCCAGACTTTCTGGTCTCTGAATTTTCAGAACATTCAGACTTGGTTCAAGATGTCAATATGGAAAACCTGAAATGTAGGAAAGTTGTCAGTCATGTTTGATTCTGCCTCTGAACTCTGAAGGCTGGCACGCTCTTTTCCCCTGTGGTAAGCATAAAGTAATAGCGGTCATGACATGACACAGAAGTCCATAGGGTCAATATTTTAATGAGGTCAGTCTTTTCTTTGGATGAGAAACCTACAAGCAAAGCCAAAATGTGACAAGAAAAAGTACTGCAAGTGGAAGATAATTTATCTTAACCAGAGTCTCAACTCAGTGCTGGAGCTGACCTATGCACTGCTGGATATTCTGTATTTCACATGTAGCTTCAAACCAGAGCCAAGACGGTTGCTTAATGCCAAGACAACTTTTTAAAGAAGATTCCTGTAAAGAGCTATTCCTGAGAGACCCTTCCACTGTACTGAGGTAGCTGAGAAAGTTTCCTGATGTGGCTCAGGGGAATGAAAGCCCAGACTGAGGTAGTTGGAGAAGTGAAAGGGGCCAAGAGGAAGGCAGACCTGGAGCAGGAAGACCTGAACTAACAGAAATTGTAAGACAACTGATGAATGAGGTAAGGGAGGCAGGAGAAAGCCATGAATTTCAGCCAACAGAAAGATGCTGTGGAGAAGGAAACTCTGCTCTTTCCAGGAGACATCATCCTGAGTGATGCTGAGCAGGTAGTCTACTCAGACCACTCACAATGGCTTACAAAGTGCATTTTTCTGGGCTTGCCCTAAACCCTGTGGGGTGACCTGGACTTCATGTATCAACACAGAGCTACAGCCAAGGGCAACAAGAACTCCCTCTTAATTTATATATAATGCATAGTACACAGAAGCCAAAATTAACAGGACTTTTTAATTGCAATTCGGGATATCAGCTCTCAACAGACAAATGGGAGGGAGTTGTGTCATCCCCCCATTTTAGAGGACCTTGAAAAAAATTTTATAATTTGGAAAGCACTGAGATATTGAAACAATATGTATCATGGCAAATCACATAGGGAAATTAACCATTGTTTGGAGAAAAGGAACAGAACATTTTCTGTAAACAAGGCTTATGGAACAGCTTTTTTTCACCTAAATAAATGCCAATTTAAAGTGCATGATACAAACACTTATTCACCTTAGACTCCCTACTGCAGAAAGGTGAGAAAGAAACGCTTCCAGAAAGTAACTCAAAACCTATGCTGAACTGAAAAACTGTGAGGAAGCACTAATGTCTCTCCACTGACTCCAGAGGGAGCTTTGGACAACTGTCCTCTAATTCCACTGCCAGTAAACCAGGCCAAAGGTTGAAGGCTAAAGCAGGATAAAACAAACTGAGGAGCAGCTCTTGAACAATCAGCACTCTTCCTCTTTGTGCAGATCAAGGCAGAAATTCTTTGGAGGAAAAGTAACAGCAAAAGCCCATATTATAACATGTCTGTACAAAGGGGAAAAATTAAGGTTGCCTGTGCAATTTTTTTTCCTGGTATTTCCTGGCTTTTTAGAGATTGGGTCCAAAGCATTCATGCTCTTTTAGCACAGCTTGGTGTGCCAGATGTGCAGATAGCTCTCATGTATCCAGGCTGTCTCTGTTGCCAGCTCTAAATATGTCAGTCTCAACTTATTGGCCAAAATGGTAACCAAAGACCAGTCATAATACTTGGCCTTTTTTCTTTTTGTTACCTTTCAATTTTCAGTTTTCAGTTGGATACAGGACTTCTTTAAACTTCAGAATTGCTCTGTGAATTTGTAAGCTGGGTTTTAGATCATGCAATCTCTTATTTTAAACACAATGTGCCGAGGTATACTATAATACACAGTATATTTAGGAGTAGCATTAGGTAATAAAAACATACCTGGATGAGGAGGATTTTTTAGAGGAAATAACAATATCTCCATGATGACTGGATTCTGGTTTTCCTTAGTTTTTGTGAGAGGAAGAAATGTGGCTTTAACAGCCCCCTCTTCTGTACCTGTGTTAAAAGCAACTGAGATACTCCCTTTGTGAGGTTACAAACCTCACAAGGTCTGTTTGTCTTGATAAACAAGTCCCCTAATTCCAGTACAGATGTTTCCAGAAAGGTTGTAGAGTTCATTTCTAAAAAGCAATGTTGAGCGGCTTCAAAGGGAGCTTTCCCAGGAGCCGCAGAAAATTTCAGCCTGCAGAAGCACCACCAGCAAAATGCCTTTGGCCAGCACTGCTGGTGAGGTGCCACTTCTCATCTTCCCCATTTCCTGCAGCTCTGGGTGGAAAAGCCACATCACTGCACATCTGGAACACACAAAATTGTATATGGAAACATTATTTATAGAGTATAATTATGTAAGTATCACTGTCTTTGGGCTGAATTGCATACAGTATCATTCTTCCTGTAGTTCTCCCTACTAAGGGAATTAGCTGCTGCAATGATTTACACACTTGAGAAGGAATATTTGACTTTAACCTTTGGTTACTAATGCTATGTTAGGAAAACAGCCATGTTATAGCAAGCTATTTGGGTGAAGTTTCACTGGAATAAAAGATATTTTAGGAAAGAGGATTTTGATTCCACTTCCAACATCTCCTATCAGATAGAAGCAAACAGTGTGACAAGTTATAGCTATTGACACATGACAGCACCCACACACTGGTACAGCAAACACTGCTGTGCTTCACAAAGCAAACACAGCTGCACTGTGTCATGCAATCTACCTGTCCTGCTCTTTCCTGTGCTCTTCCAGGAACACAATTGGAATTATCAAATTACAGACAATCTAGAATAAAATCTAGTACCAGTTATAGATGTCAGTAAAATTAAGGCTGACCTCTTCATTAATTTATTTTCTGAATCTACATCCATCTATGGTCTGTCAGAATTTTTCTCCATGGTCTAATTACTGGCTGATTTGTGGCCAGTAGTCAAACTTCGAAACCATTTTGCTTCAACTCACTAATTTCTCCCTCTGCAGTAGCTCTAAGTGTTGGCACTGCTCTCTTGTTTTCAGTTATTTCAGACCAAATATCTTATTACATCCATGATCTGTTTCAATTCATACAGCATTGGCTAGGATCACAGGAAATGTTTGATGTGCCTTTTAATTCTGAGTGGCCATTCCAATCTAAACATTGTCTTGCTGTAAATTCCAAGCAAGCTGGAAGACATTATTATANGCATCTTGGGCATAAATGCCATCAAACCCAATGTCTGTACTTATTTCGCACTGGCATATGGCCTGTGAGACAAGAGATGATGAAATACCATGTGTCTGATGTACTTCGCTATGAACAAATGCATAAGTATCATGTGGTTCTCCCTAAGAGAGAACAGGCTCACAACAAAATTGAAAGCAACAACTTCCTGATTCTTTGGTTCGCTTCCAACACATCTAAAATTAGTCTCCAGATTGTCTTAATTTGCAGTAATCAGCCAATGTCAGCTGTACATTGCAGGAGTGGCACACAATTCTGCCACTCCTTGAAATAAAACTGCCAGCACAAAGACGGGTTGAATTAGGAAGTTCTCTCCATAATCTCCCCTCTGTTTTAAACACACTAATCCACACTAACTCTTTCTCCAAATTTTGCCTTAGACTTTCTTTTCCAACTCAGATGTAAATTTTGAGGTCAGAAACTCATTAATCACACTGTCTCCCTTGGTTCACTGCAAGTCTGGGTGTCCATCAGTCCAAACACAATGATCTGCCTTACAATTTGTGGTTCAAAACATAAAATTCTGTGATGGGTGAAGTAATTACAATCTATGAAACTGTCAGAAAAAAAGTAGCTTATTTTCATTTTTGGGAAAAATTGCAAGTTTTTAACTATAAAAAGTACTGTAAGTACTCCTAGAAAAGAACGATAGGAAAAGGGTACTTAGCCTTCAAAATCCAGCAGCACTTTACTGGAAGATTGTGTTGATCCCACTAACCCCAGTCACCATCCCTGGAGGTATT
>VYZR01030784.1:0-18571 GCA_013400675.1 Oxylabes madagascariensis
AGAAGAAGAAGAAAAAAAGAAAGAGGATGCTCTTTGGGCCAGTTTCCTCAGTGATGTGGGACAGAAACCCAAAGCAGTGGCTGCCACACAAGTGACACAAATCAAGAAGGTAATGGGGGCCTGGGCCTGCAGGGAGTGTGGGAAGGGCCTGAAGGTTTAGAGCATGCAGCCTTGGTTCTGGCTGGTGTCAGGTGTGGGACGGAGCTGGGAAGAGCCTGGGGTTGCCCGTGTAAGACTCGCATCCCCTGATGGGCCAGACTGCAAGGTGCTGGTTTCCTGTGGAGGTGGTGCTGCTTTTGGAGCTGTTTGTCAGCATCTTGGAGTGTCCTGTGCAGCCCTGTTCGCTTCCCTTCCTGGTCCTGGATTCCTCTTTTGATGCAGGAATGATGAGCTTTGGTCTGAGTTGTGCTTGTGGGCACAGCTCTCTCTGAGGCTTGTGCCTTTCCTGATGGTTAAAATTAAAAAAAAAGGAAGGCACTGTGTGTGTGTGTGAATGGGGAAACGAGAGGAGTCTGTGCTGGCATCTCTGGGCCTCCCTCCTCATGGATGGGTTCTGGAAGGTGCTGCATGTTGCACGTTTGTAGCAAGATTGGATCTGGCTTTCTTGTGTCCTTTGTAAGCCCCAGTAAGGTGCTATCAGTGTGCAGAGGCTTTTCTGGAGAGAGAATTCTGTGTGTGGTAGCTATTTAAAAGGATTTAGTTCTCAGAAAAACCAAGTGCATGTGTTTTCCTGTCAAAACCTTTCACACTTTAGGTGGTAGAAGGGAAGAATGTACCACAACTGAGCCTCTGTTGCTAGAATTATCAGTTTAGGTTTTTTTTAACGGTCAGCCAAAATAAATGTTCAGTAACAGAAGACTGGAGTCTGCCTGGTGAGTACAGCTCTGACTGTGTGAAGCTTCTTTCTATGACTGTTGGAAGGTTGTGGAGCAAGTACAGTTTTGTAATATTTGATTGCAACTTTTGGAAGGAGAGTCCTTTCATCTTAGCTCTCCTGCTTCTTATTACTGACTGAGCAGCTGGGGTGGTTACTTGTAGAGTCAGAGGGAAGAAGAGAAGTGAACATTTCCTTCTGAGCAGTTCCACTTTTATGGTCAGCTTGCTAAATTGTGAGATGTCTTTGAAAGTTCCTCCGTAGCCTGGAGTAATTCATGGACATGTGCCATTCCTCTGTTCTCTTTGTGAACTTCTTGGGCTTGCATTGCCTACTTGAAGATCTCTGTGGTGTGTGGCTGGTTTAGAGCAAGGATTTGGGGTTTGTTTTGGTAACTTACGGTGTCTGAGGTTTTTTATGTATCCTTTTAGCAGGTGTAGCTGTGACTGAATGAATTAAGAGGCATTGTTGACAAATTGCTTAATAAAGATTTTTCTTTCTCAAATAAAAGAAGTGTTATTGACAAGTAGGGAGATCAGCATTGCTTTTTCTGCTGATGAATTTTTTTCTTCTCTGTTCTTGAGTAAAAATAAACATACTTTAGTGGAATTCATCTTGGCAGCTTTCCTTGGTGATGCTTAGTTTGAGAGAACCAAGTCTCCAGGCTTTTTCTTGCTTTCTGAACCACTGCAGGGTATTCTTGCTCCTTCCTACATTTATTACAATTTCACTTCTTGTTTTAGTTTGTTTTGATCCTAGAGCTTCAACTACAGCCTGGAACCAAAATGGGGAATTTCATTCTGGTGGAATGAAATTTATTTCCTTTATCTTGTCTGGGTGACTTGCTTTGACTGCTAGTCTAAATTGCAATGCTACCCAAGGTCTGTGTTGGGCCTTTGGCCCCTTGGAATAATTTGGCTTGGCTCCACAAATGGATTATTTTGCTTTCTCCTCCATGTATTTTGTAGGCTGAAGAAGAGAACAATGGGAATAAGCCTCAGGAGAAGCCAAAAGATTCAGGAAAAGTGACAATCACCAAAACGTTCGATTTTGCTGGTGAGGAAATCAAGTAAGTTGGCAGATGTGCTATGTCCATTGTGGGCCCAGTGCAAACTGGGTTCTCTAGTGCTGGGGGCAGACTGGAGCTGGGCTCTGAGGCACAGTGGGTCTTCTCTTTCCATTACACTGTTTTTTTCTTTTACTGTGAGCACATACAGGTCTCGGGGAAAATGAGGCCAAGATTTTTCTGCATGAGAGCTGCGGTATATTGTTATATGCAGACCTCAGTCTCTACTCAACTTCAAAACATTCATAAATGTAATTCAGATTCACTTAGGCTTCCCCATCTGGCCAGTGTTTATAATGGTTGGCAGAGCTCCCTAGTGGCACTGTCACTGGGAAGGTTGAGACAAGGAAGGAAGCACATCTGGTCCCACAGGCATGAGGGTAACACATTTTATTCCTTCAGCCTAGCCCAGGTTCTGTACTGCGGGCAGGATATTGGCTGGCACTTTCCCTGGTGATGTTCACAATCCACCACAAAGATGTGCAGGCAATAAGAGGTGTTTTCCTGAGCAGACTAAAGCTGAGTGCTTTTGCCTCTGAAACAGCTGCAGCAAAGGGGGCGCTGGGTAAAACCATGCCTTAGGCTGAGTTTGGCTAACAAGAGGCCTCTCAGGCTGTGCTGCAAGAAGGGCCAGGTATTTTATAAATGCGTAAGATCAGAACTGAGGGGCCTGGGTGAACCCACCTGAAATCTGTGAACTGCTGGTTCTTCTCATGGGGGATTTTATTTATATGCAGCAGTAAACCTGGTTTTGTCAGACTAACTTGGCCTGTTTCGTGTGACAGCAGAGGGCAGCAGTTCCCAGCAGTAACACTGCCCTGCCTAACTCTGGAGGAGGAGGCAGAGCTGGAGTTTCTGCTGCTTTTGCTTTTCACGTTAGCAGTGCTGCCTGAGCTGTTTGAAAAATCTGAGGAGAGCTGTGAGCCTTAGTAGGGACTTAGCTATTTCCCTGGGCAGGCCAGACCACAGCAATACCCCTCATTCACTGATGAACTTAATTCACTTCATTCGCTGTCCTTTGAAACATTGGTTGCCTTATGTGAACAGAAGTTGTTCAGGGCTTCCAAGATCGTGGTTTTATGCTTTTGACGCCAGTATCTTATCTGTAGTTTCTTAAGAACTAAGAAAAAAATATTTTCCTGCACCAGTTGCCTTTCTAGTCTCCTTTGTACTGTTCAGTGCTTACTGTTTCCCTTGAGAAATTGCAGAGGAATCACTAGAAATTTCTACCGATTTTTGATGAAATAGGCAATAGCTGGAGCCTGAGTGACAATGAGACTATAATTCTGCAAACACCAAGGCTACTGCATGTTTTGTTTACCGCAGTTATTATATCAGTTGGTTACAGAACCAGCAACAGAAGATTTGCAGTGAGGTCTGGAGCACTGTTTTCTGCTGGAGTTACAACAAAGTTATGTTCTTGAGCTCCTTGATAACAAAAAATCCTTGAATGTTTTTTGCCCCCTTGATTTGTGATATGCAAAGTTGATTCTTTCATGTTGTTTGCTACATCTTGCCTCTTTAAGTGGGTTACACTGTTGGCTGTGGGTAGGGTACAAGGTGTACTTGCTACTCACAGCTGCTGGTATTTCCGCCTAATGGCAGTAGGTGAGGCCCAGAGGGCTGCTCTTTCTTCAGAATAGCAGGAGGTTGTCTTTGCACTACCCCAACGTCTGCAAATGCTCTGAATACCAAACACTGACTTCCTTGCCCGGGGAAGCAGCTGGCAAATCGTTGCTTATAAAAGGCCACCACACGGTAGTTGTGTGTGTGTGCATTTCTGGACCAAAGGAACTGAAATGAGAGCTATCTCTGTTGCTTGCCTTTTAAATGGTTTGAGGCTACTGTTGAATGTTGCTCTTTTGAAAGCTTGAGAAGAATTTAGATCAGTATTTAAGCACTGAAAGATTCAGGGCACAAATTTTCACAGTCTGCTCACTGAAGCTCTTAACAGAAGATCATTTAGCCCTGATCTCCTGTTGCAGAACAATTTATTTTCTCCTGTAAGAAGATGGTATGATTTTTCTGGCCTGATTGGAGTAGCAGAAGTGGCTTGAAAGTGATCTCCAGCTACAGGGCTATACTGGAATAGTAAAGGGGCTTTGTGTTGTCAACTCCCCTGTAGGTTTTTGCTGCGCTTAATGTCTGTTTTGATGAGTCCGTGCTTGTATCAGTTGCTAGTTCTGAACTTTAGCTTCAGAGTGTTAAGAATTAACAATTACCAAATGAAGATTTTAATTTAATGGCTTTTAATTTTAGAAAATATATTATATAATTTTGCTTTGTAAAACTAAAGCTGTTGAATCCTGAAACTAGAAACAAACTGATTGCAGTGCTTTCCAGGTGGGACTTTTTTGTCTGCTTTTCCTGCCTCCCTCATGTTAAATAGATTAGGAGCAGCAGGTGACTGTCACCCAAATGGCTGTAATTGTGAGCAGCAAGAGCAATTTGCAAAGGCAGTTCAGTGTCTAAATGGAAGTTCAAGCCATTTCTCCCTAGCAGAAGAGACTGAAGCTCCTTTGAAGCCTCTGGTTTATGAACTTGCCTCACAGTGCAGGACGTGTGTTTGCATTAAGGAGTTGCATCCCTTGTGCCCCGCTTTAACTGTTGCAATTTGTAATTGCTTGTTTTCTCTTTGGCACTCCAAAAGGATTTGGTCCTTGGCTTTCTTTAAATCTCTGTTGTGCTCAGTGCATCAAAATGGTTCTTCTGTGCTCTTTTCATGAAAGTGAACTTTGTGTCCAGCTGGGACTGCAGCAGAGTGGAGCTGGTCCAGCCCCATGGTGTCAGTGTGACAGCACGTGAGGGAAGAGCAGAGCCAGGTTATTGGTTGCTATTAAGAATAGATTTTACTTTGAAACATCTCCTGTACCTTAATTTGGCTTGTGGAAGGCAAAACTAAGTTAAAAGGAGTAATGGCTTGGGTGCTAATTCAGGGAGGCCTGTGTTCAGCACCCTGCTTCATTCATACACTGCAGATTCCAAGTAAGGGACTCCAGACTAGAAGCTTTGCATTTCTTGCACACGGTTTGTTCATGTGGTTTAAAGCCAGAGCTTTACACAGGTTATTCTTGTGGTGGGAATGCTTTCCTGGTACTGCAGAGTTGCTGTGCTGTACTGGTGATGCTGTGTTGTGCTGGCAGAGCTGTGGCTTGTGCTGCTTCAGTGACTCGGTTGCTTCCCCATGTGCATGCACCAAGCAGCCAAAGCAAAGCTGTAGTAGGGCTCCACTCTCTATCTGTCAGTGAGCCTTGCTCTTTTCCTGAAATCTGGCAAGGTGTTCCTGTCACTGCTCCTTTTACTTTCTCACAAAGATAGGTGGGATCCACACTGAGCTGGTGCATTGCATGGGCCAAATCAAAATAGGAAGGGCCAGTGCCAAACAAGCAGTGTCACACTGAGTGTGTGACTTGCTGCTGGATGTAAGGAATAGTTAAAGTTTATATAGTTCTGTAGAAAGAAGTGGGCAAACTCATGTCAAAATGGTGTGTTGAGCTGTTCTGCATGAGACATGAACTCCCATCTCTGGGTAAGGGCTCCCTGTCATTGACTTGTGTAGGAGACCACATTTGTGACTTAGAATAGCCCCTGGGTTGCTGCTGTAGGACTGCTTTTACTTGTGTGACCACTGTGCTCTGAGTAAACAAGGTGTGCTGGTACATGTGCTGAGCAGAGTTGAGTGGCAGCTTGTGTTCTGGGTTAGGGAACATGATGGTTCACTCTGCAGCTATTATATCTTAAAAGTGCTAAAGTACCTAAGGTATCTGATTTATAACCAAATAGTGATAAGCTTCAATTATTGTAGTAATCACTGAGGTTTATACTGGCTGAATTTGATACTTCATCTGCCACAGTTGAAGTAAGGGTTGAAAAAGAACCTGATTTTCATCTGTTACTGTTTGTAAGCGGTTATCATCTAGGATGTGCCTGGACAAAACCTCATTGCTCATTCTGTGTTGCTGCTTCACAGGTTTTCAGCCTACAGCAAGGATTCAAGAAAGATTATTTAGAGGAGATTGTTTGCAAGTTGAAATTCAAGGACCTTAAGCTGGACCTTAAGTTGAGGAGTTTAGTGTTGAAGTTCATGACTTTTTGAGCAGAAGAAGCAAAGGTGAAGGGAGGTGGCTGAGAGAGGTTCTTGTCAGGAGGCTTTCCTGTGCTAATGAAAGCCCTCTCTTGGCCAGTACCCCAAGTCTCTGTACAAGAATGCCATTGACAACGGGAATTGTGCAGGCAGAGCTACAGACCATGGCTGGAGTTTCTTTTTTTGGCGTCCTGTCAAGTGATTGAGGTTTAACTTAGGTTTGATTTGGTGAGATGGTGAGGCCTGAGCCCAGTCTGAGGTTGTCTGGGCTGCTGAGCTCTTCACCTTGGTGAGCTCCTCAACAGAGTTGTGCAGAGCTGGTGAAGGACTGATTTATTCCTTTGCAGCAAAAAGTGCTGACCTCAGAGTGGAGGTGAGGTTGTAATTCAGTTCTCTGCAGCTGTACAGTACTGCTGTTTTGGGATTTCTTTATGATGTCTCTCCTTACTGAAATATTGATTTTTCTGTTATTAATTTTAGCTCACCTGTGTGCTCGGATGGACAGCTATGTCCTAGACTGCTCACTGTTTTAACTCTAGATCTGCTGTCCTCTTCCAGAGCTTCAACCACTTGATCCCAGACCCTTTTTAGGAGATAGCAGGTGGAAAGGGCTGCAGGAGAAACAGATCAGACACCTGAGAACAGCCTGAGCTTTCCACAGTCCTTGCTCAGGCTCTGATTCCTTATTGGTGGCTGTGATGTCCTTTCTGCTCCTTACATGACTACTAAGACCAACCAAATGTGACAAAGTTGGCAAACAAAAGGTGTGTTAGGCAAGGAATTTAGGAGACTGTCACCTATTTTATTGCTTTGCTTTGAAGACAGTTAAGGTAGCTGTCTGAGCAATTGCAGCTGCTTCTGCTTTTTTCTGGAAAGCAAGAAGAGTGGAAGGAAAATCCTGATGCTGATCCTGTATAGGAAAATCCTGCTGATCCTGGAAAATCCTGATCCTGTATTTCAAGGGGAATGGGTAAAAGAGCAGGGAACTGATTCCCACAAGTCTCAAGATTTAGAGCTGGCACAGAGAGTAATTTTTAAAACGTGTAATTATCCATCTGTGTTCTTGCTTTGTGGTCTCAGCATGACCCAGTCAGACCTGTCAGGCTAACGAGCAGTGAGAGAGCATGTGACACCATTAACCCTCTCCTTACTTTGTGATGCTTTTCAGGGATCTCAGTGGATGAATCAATGCAGGGGGTTGGCAGCATGCTCACACTTCTTGCTGGGTGTGAATCTTGGTCATTTGTTTTGTGCTCATGGGGTTTTGAGCAATGCTGAGTGAAGCACAGTAGCTTTTAAAATCAGGAGAAAGATCAGGAGTTTGGGTGGGCATCTCTTGACATTGTAGGTGGTGTGGTGCACATCAGATCAAGGTTAATGTGCTTGATGTCTTCCATATCTGCTTTTTTGAAAAAGCTTTTGCTGCATTGCTTATATTTGTGAGAGAGAAGGCAGGTGAGCATTACCAGAATGTGTGTCTTGAATCCTGATGTTCAGGAAGCCCTGCCTTTTTTCCAGGTGGATAGCAAGTGCTACACAGCTTCCACCAGATGAGGTGGTTGGGTGTTGTCAGGCTAGATATGGAAGACAATGAGTTGAACTAACAGGAGCAGAGGAAGAAACCACTCATATTTTGATGTGCTTTTTCCAGTGGCTTTGATTGCAGTAGCAAGGAATTGTTAGAAAAAGTAAGACAAACGAATTTCAGTGGCCATTTGAAAAGCCACTCCTTGAGGACTTCTCTTTTGTGTTGGTGACTGGTGGTGCCAGGTGTCAGTAGGGTTTTATCCTCAGTCCTCCTTGCCTAGGGTGTTCTAGAGAAATGTGTTCTAGCCAGTTTCTGGTGACGTATCACTTTCTGAAGGAGGCTTGCACAGTGCAAAAACCTTGGCTTTTAAGATTTTCCCAGAAATTTAGTCTGAACAGTATAAGCATGGGAATGTGGGACCATAAGACAAGCCATCCAGAATTACATGGAATATGAATGTGACCACTGTTTAGAGGTGGCAGACTAAAAAAGTGGATGGTTGCTTTTCTACCACCAAGCACCAAAATGCTGATCTTTACATAATGGAGGGTAGGCAGCAGCCTCTTTCTGCCCTTACGCTGTTGTTTTTCTCCGAGGTCAAAGCATGCCTCAGCTATCCACAGCTTATATTGGCTTTTTCCAATTTAAAAAACAACTATTGATTTTTTTTCCTTTTTATTTTGGACGCCAATAAGTAAAAATATGTTACCTTTCAAGAATGACAGGGTCTCAGGGGCCCATTTTGATAACCTTTCCTCTGTGTGCCTCCATTCCCTGATGCTTCAGAATTTCCCTGGAGAATGCTAACATTGTACTATGCCGATGGGCACGACAGTGGCCCAGAGATGAGGTCAGGAGCTGTGCTATGTGCTGGTTCACTTGTGAGCCATTTGCCTTTCTCAGAGGCAGTTGCAGAAATTGTAACTTCATAAACATCAAACCTAGCCAGGACTCTAAGCCAGAACACTTGCTTCTAAAATAAATCGTGTTACGGTTTGCTTAATGTGCTTGGAGAAGGGGAATGGGGTAATGAACAGCATCTAGTCAGGGTTTTTTCATTAGTAGATGTGCAGATGAGGCTTCTGCTCAGAGGGGCTGTGACTTGCAAAGTGTTACATAATAGCCCAACATGCTTTTGAAACTCCCAAAGTGACTGAGCAGATGCCCACCTGAAAGTCATGTTTGGCTTCTAAGGTGGCTTGTTGCTTTCAAGGAAATAATTTATGTGTGCTGGTTTCGTTTGTGTGGTTTTGCTGGTAATTGGTGTGATGAAAAAGAAGGCTCAGCTGGTATCTCCAGAGGTAGGAGGAGTCTCAAAGCATCTCTAAAATGATGGATTGACCTCCAGATTAACTTGGGCATTTCTGGATCTCTCAAACCTGGGGTGTCTGGCTGCTTGGCTTCAGGAACTGAATGACAAACTGCATTGTCACATCTTCAGGTTCTTCCATGTGTGTTCTGTGTAAGTCAGTGTGGAAATACTTCCATAAAAATCACACCCTTTCCCAGCAGAAGATACTGTTTCTTTATCTGGCTCTCAGATAGTTTCCTGGCTTTTAAAAATCTGAAAACAGAAGATGCTTAGTGACCTATTCAGGTCTCACAGGAGCTCTTCTGCTATTAGTAAGGGGATCTTTGGTCCCTCTGTTCATGCCTCCGTCTCAGGGGCCTCAGATCCAGTCCCAGCATTTTGCTGCTTGGCCTGTTTCCCTTGTTTCCAAGCTGCTGCTCATTCCTGACAGCTCCAGGCTCAGAAAAGGGCTTTTGATGTCTGGTGAGATGCTGGCAGAGTCTGCTTCACAGGCATTGGGCCTGGGGTTTCCCCTGCTGGAAAGTGCAGCTTGCAAGATGCATTATTTTTTTTTTTCTGTAACTAAGAGATGGTGAAGCAAGAGGGTTTCTGTGTTAGCCTGAAGGGGAGGCAGAGCTGTTTGCTGCCATCCTATCTCATTAACACGTTACAAACTGAGCCAAGCTTAGTCTGGCCTTTTCCCCATGGGGATGCTTCTGCTTTGTAGTGTGTGCTGGCTCCTGTTATGATCTGTGTAACCTTTGTGTCTAATGTTCATAGCTCTAAGTGAATTTGGAACCCCTGGCTCTTAATACCTGTGGTAGTCCTGTCCTTCAGCAGGAGAGGCATCCAGGACATGAGCACTGCGCTGCCTTGGGGGAGTTGGAGGGTTGCAGGGATCTGTCTGCCTTTCATTGTGTTTGCAGGTCATGCTTAACAGGGTCAGGGGACTGTCACATTCAGGCATGCAGTAGCTCATCTGTTCACCTGGATTACTCGGCTCAGAGGTGTGTTCCACAATGTGGATTTAATCCTCTTGAGAGGGACAAATTAAAACACTGGGATGCTGCAAAAATTGACATGCTAATGCGTGGTGGGATTTTGAGGCAGTGCAGTGGAGCTGGCCAAGGGAACACTTATCCAGTGAAGCAAGAAGAGACCTGGTACTTGGAGGTGCTTAAAACTGGGGTGAATAAAGCTCCAGTCAACAAGATGAAGGCTTATGCCCTGGCTAGGGGTCAGCTTCTCCAGACAGCCATGTTTGGCATGTTCTACCTATTGCAAGCCCCAGTGGGAGCTTGGTAACTGGAGTGCTACTACCCTCTGGATTTAGGGAGTCTCTTGCAGAAGCTGCAAGCAGAAGTCCAAAAGGGGCCTGACAGCTTGGTCAGCATTTGAGGAGGCAATACTGTCCATCCACTGATGTTTTCTTTGCATCTGTGACGGAGTCTTTGTCATACAGGAGATGACATAAAATTGGTTGTTTCCTTCAAGGCTTACAAGGTTATGCATTATTGATGTTAAAATACCATTCACCTTTGCTTGTTTTCAGGTGAGTTGGTTTGAGATGCAGCCTGGGCTGACTGCTTGGGTAGCAGCACACACCTGCTGTAAGGAGCAGCACCAGGCAGGCAGCTTGGCCCTTGCCTGACTGCAGGAGAGCTCTCATCACATTTGATTCTTTTTAGAAACAGCTTCTGTCTAGAAACCAGCCAGCTTCTTCTGCCTATCTAGTCAGCCTACAAAATTATCAGTTATTCCAGCTTGGTCTTGTCTGTGTTGCTTCAGGGAATAGGCTGAGTTTCCCAGGGAACAGCTTCTCCCACCTGGTTTGAAGAGGAATGCTGGTTTTTTCTGACAGGGGGAAAACTAATGTTTTACTTTGAAATTAGAAAAGTGATGGCGATGTACTAATTTTAGCTCTGTCTGCTCTACACCAGGTAATTCAACATAAAATACATACATGTGCAGTGTGCAGGCAGATGTGATCTGGAGGTTCACTTGTGTGAGGACTTAATTCCCTCCTGGAAAGTGCTGATCCTGTGCACTCCAGCACTTTCAGGACCTTGCAGGCTGGAGGATCTGCCTCTTGTGCAGTGCATCTGTCTGTGGAAGGCACCTGGGACATTGCAACTCAAGCTCAAAAGTCCACCAAAAAAATATTCAGAAAAATTATTCCTTGGCTCAAAAGAGATTAATTTTTTTAACAAACCCCTGTAGATGAGTATTACTTTCTCCTTGAACTATCATTCCAGAAGGCTGGAGGACTATTTATTGAGACTAAACACAGATGGGGAATATTGAGAAAGGGTAATTAGCCTCATTTTTGTCCCCCTTGGTCTGTGATTCCCCAGAGCTAACAACATTAAGATAGCATGGAAAGTTTTATAACTGTGTCAGGTCTAAACTGGGGCAGGTTTCCCAAGCGAGGAAAAACAACTCGTGTCCTGAGTACGAGTGGTAAAGAGCTGGCATTTTCCACAGCTTCTTGTTCTCACTTTCTCAGCAGGAAGGCTGGGGACAGGGTAACTTTGTGCTGCTGTGAGTAAAGATTTTAACTGTATTCTCTGCTCTAAGTCCCCTTTATACCCAAATACCAACATGTGCTTTCTCAGCCTGGTGTTCACCAAGTGTTTTGGTTAGGAGAACGTAGCTGTGTTGAGCCACCTGGGGGTAAAATTGAGGGATTTTGGCACTTGGGATGCATAAGGTTGCCATTACACAGCAGACTGCAGATAATTAGCCTGCAAGCCTTCTCGATATGCCTGTTTGCCTTTCCCAGCTTACCCTTATCCTGCCTCCCTTTCCCCTCTGTGCAAGGATAAAGCTCTGCTGGTGCACTTCTCCAAGGGTTTGCAGGGCCCCTTGCTGTTCACTGCTGAGCTGGGCACTTTGCTGACACACTGCAGCCTTGGCATCCCTTATGCAAGTTCTGTTTCTGGCCAGCAGGACTGGATTCAGCTGTGCTGGAGTGGAGGCATCTGAGCACCACACTGGGGCAAGTCCTGGGCTGTGGGTGTTGTGTTGTGCCATGGTGTGATGGATTGGGGCCCTCCTCCCTAGTAGTTCTACACCTGGTGTAAAACCAGGGTGCAGCAGACAAGCTGGTGTATTAGACTCACTCTGCCACTGAACTAAAGCATGAAAATTTGAGTTTAATCCCCTTCTGCAGCTTAGCTGGAGCTGTCAGCATAATGCTCATTCCAGCATGTATTCTTCCTTCCTTGTAGCAATTTATGTGGCTAAGGGCACTGCTGGGAGCAGATCAACCACTTGCTCTTAAATTAATCTGCTGTATTTCAGTAGTGTAGGTGCTCTGTGGAACCCCTTCTGGGACAGCCTGGACAGCAGGTGTCATCTTCATGTGGTTTGTGCCCAGCATCCATAACCTGGGGCCTTTTCCATGCACTTAGGTTGCAGCATTTCAGCTGGTAACTGTAAAAGGAAGGATGCTAAGTTCCTCAGTGGAAGTGGAACTGACATACCCACAACTGGGCACCAAACCAGCAAGCTGGGTGGGTATGGCTATGCCTAAATGTTTGGCTACCACTTCGAGCTTGGTTCAGAGATGAAGGGTCTTAAGAAGGACATCTGTAAGTATTTGAGGCACATAGTGATCCAGTTTCTAGCATATTTTCCTTATAATAATTTCTAAATATGGAAGACATTTCTATTTTACAGTTGTACAACACCTTGTACAATCTGTGCTACCAGGCTCCGGCATGGTCCAAAAAATTAATAACTGTTCTGTATTTTGGAAGTCTTATTATGCAATTTAGTATCATAGCAGTGTAATGAAATCTCTGTGGCAAAGTGATTAGAGTGAGTGGTTTTGTATGTGAATTACAGGGCTGCAAGTGGGCAAGACACTAGCTACTTGTTTTATTGCTGACAATACACTTATTTTCATGTTTATTCCTGGATTACAATGTGTGAATAGCATCCCAGTAAACAGTCAGGCAAATAGTTATTTATCAAGTATTTAAAAGTGAAAGGTCTTGTAATTTTCCTTAGTAATGACTGTGATTTCTTCCAGCTGGATTAATGGCTCCCATTTCTCCCCATGAAGAACAAGAATTGTTTTGGTTTCTACATGGTGAGGGTTATTGTCTCCCATAATAATGCAGACCAGAGGATTTCTTTTTCCTTCCCGGCCTGGGATCTGGGAAAGGTTGAAATGTGCATAACCTGAATTAATACCTTGTAAAGCTCTTTAATACTCTTCCATCGTTCCTGTTGGAGTGGTGCAGGAGTTGCTGCTGGCATCAGCCCAGCAGCAGGCTGCCTCAGAGCAGCTTTTGTTTCAGTTTATGAGGCAGTAAGTAGGTCTTGTGATGGAATTGCCTTGAAAGGTCACTTTTAATTACACTTCTGTCGCATTCCTCTGTCCCCAGCTGGGCAGTCCTGGTGGAACAGGTTGCATGCAGCTTTGCAGCTGAATTTCTGTAGCCGACAACTCCAGAAATATATGTTACAGCTGCTGGCAGGCCAAGGGGAGCAAAGAAAATGGAACTAAGTGTTGTATTTTGTGCCCAGCCATTGTTACTGGTACCCTGAGGTGGAGGAGAGTGTGAGAATCGAAGCATAAGTAAAACCTTGGTAGCAACCTGATTTGTACCCCTGGGTAGCTGAAGTGTCTGTCATTGAAGGCCTGCGCCAGACTCTCCTTGTGCATCATGTGCTTTCTGCTTTCTCACCCTTTCTAGGATCAAGCATCATCCTGTTGTGAGATGATGTAGTGCTGGTGCAGCCAAGAGTGTGCTAACTCTGTCAGAGTGCAAATCCCTAATTAAAAAAAATCCCAAACTTTAGCCTTGTGCCTTTCTTTTCCTCAGCTGATGGGGGAGACGTCAGTTAGTTCTGTCTCCAGGCTGGAGAAGGCTGAAGATACACAAAAGATTAAGGCCAAGGGCCCAGTGCTGAGATCTCAGCTCTGCTGCTGGCTTTGAAGACTTGCTCGCTGTTGTGTGTGTCCAGATCCTGTAAGCTCCTTAATTGCCAGATCCCTGTAGGTTTGTGGGAGCCGAGCTGGGCTGTCATCTCTTAGCAGAGCCAGTGGGAAGGCATGCTTTCAGTGACCTCTGCCTCCTTTCCCAACCCCTGCCTCCTCTTGGTCCTACTCTCTTCAAGGCCCAGAAATGTGCAGGGTTCAACAGCTGGGATCCAACCTAGGAGCAGGTCCCGTGGCTGTATGGAGACCAGTCTAGAGGTTGGTTTTTTCCCAAGGGCACGTGGTTACTGTGCTACACCTCTTGGATTCCTGCAGGCTGGAGGTTGCCTGATGTTTCTCTCTGTGGCTCAGGTGCTCCCTGCATGCTGGGGGTGCACCCTGAAGGCAGGACAGTGGCAAGAGGATGAGCGACCCGGCCAGATGCCAGCACTGCAGAGTGCACAAGAGAGGGTGCTGCTTCTCAGCTTGGCAGGGTCAGAGCTGGCTGTTTAGATGCTGCATTTGAAAATAAATAGACTGTGTGATTGCATTGATCTGAACTCAGCCTCATGGTTGGGGGGAGTTATGTCTTCTGCATGAAGACACCGAGTTTATCCTGTCAAATTAAATCCATGGATGTAGGGTAACCTTTGGTGTATGACTGCTACATGACATGACCGCTGTTGCCAAGGGCTGTGACTGGATGGTGTGTTTGGGGTGTTCTGAGTCATGATGATGCTGTAGCAAGGTTTGTGGGTTTTTTTAATTCCTGAACTGCTTTTCTCCTTTTCCTACCCCTTCCCTTACCAATCTGATCAGCAAACACTTCTAAATATTCATAGTGTGGGATTTGTCTCTATCCACATGACTGCCATGGTTTGAAAGGCATGTGACAATGCAGGGGGGAAATGGGGTTAATCTCCTCCTGCGCTGGCAGAACAAGGCTGAGCAGTTGTACAGCACAGGCACTTATTCTTATGCCTTTTCCACTGCATTTGCAGTTGGTGGAGAAGGAGGAAGGAAGTTTCAGATGCTGATTCACTGTCAGGATGAAGACATGGATGCATTAGTTGTATGCAAGTGAGATTTCAGGACGTGAGTGCCTCCAGAGTTAAGAGATAACTCCGTGTCATTGTCCTTGATGCCAGCCCAGCAGAAACCTGTCTGGAGCTGCAGCTCCTGGGGTTTCTCCATGGCTGTTAACCAGTCTTTCATGGAAGTTGTGGGGCCAGGTTGGTAGGTGTAAACAAGCAGTGATTAGCCTGACTTGTAGGCAGGGGAGATCCCATGGCTAGCCAGGCTTTCAGCCTCTCATCAGCATATGGTCTAGACCAGGGATGAGCCTGCACATCCTTGCTGGAGCAGATGTAGCCAGAGGCCCAGGCTGCAGGAGGGTGAGATGGAGGATTGTTTCTCTGTGCTGGCTGAGCTGTGGGTCAGGCTGCCTCTGTGCCCACATAGCTGCAGGGCCCTGGAGAGGCTCACAGGATTGTGCTCCATGGGAACAAAATTGTTAGCTTGGCAAATCAGGGCAACCTCATTAAGAGCTACTGAGAGCATGAAAAGCTGTTGCTGGAGGCAGGTCATGGTAAATGAGGGGGCTAAAGTAGCTGGGGTTTTCTAACAATTAATTATTGAGTGGTTTTCTAGAGATTCTTTCTCATGTTTATAATTCATTCCCTGCTGTAGATGCCATATTGATTTATAATTTTTTGAAGTTCAATATTTTGCACCCTCGGGGCCTCAAACAAAAATTAACTAGAAAATGAGAGTAAATTTCTACGTTCTGCCTTGTCAGAGCCTTCTCTCCCGTTGCCCATTCTTGGAGCCAATTTCCATGCTCTGGTTTGGGTTGCAGATGTTGCCAAGGCTGTGTGCCGTGGGCTGAGACGTGGGTGGCAGAAGAGCTGCCTCGCTGACCAACAAATTAGAAAATCAAGAGCCCAATTAAGAGCCTGGAATTGCCCCCAGTGACCTGAGGAGAGCATTTAGTAGCTGCTAGTGAGAAAGGCCTGTTTGAATGAATAAGCATTTCGGTTTGTTGGAAGGGAAAAAAATCCCCTCCTCCCCCAGCTCTAATTAGCTACTCTTTTCCTTTTTTCTGCCATGAATGTGGAGGGTTTGTCTCTGGCATGAAATCTTAACAAGATGCGTGTTCTTCAGCTTGCAGCTGATGAAGGGGATGTGCAGGGGATGTGGAGACTCTTGTACCTGTTTTCTGTGTTTCCTTGATGGAACTTTGATATTGCTGTTGAGTACAGCTCTTCCTTACCCTCTGTTTTTGTCTCTTTTCCTCCAACAGGGTGACTAAAGAAGTGGACTCAAACTCAAAAGAAGCTAAATCTTTTCTGAAGCAGCAAGAGAAACTGCAGTCAGCAGCTCCAGCTTCCTTGCCGACAGTCTCGGGGTGAGCATGGGATTTTCCTGCCCGGATATGGGCCCTTAGTGAGAAAGATGGCCCTGGAGCCAATAGTGCAGGCTCTGCAGTATTTAATAGGTGTTTGTTTTCTGCAGGATTTCAGTGGGAGCAAGACTAGGCCTGGAAGGTGTGATGATTTGGGCTGGAGGGAAGTGGGGGAAGCAACCTGTGAGTTCCTGTGACTCACTTCACAGGTTCAGGCTCAAATTTTTTAATCCTCATGAATCATTCATCCTAGTAAAGAAACAGTGGTTTGACTGTCTCAAGCAGCCTGATGAAACTGCAGGTAGCCAAGGAACATGCCTGAGATTGCCTGCAGCTCCTTTGACAGGTGCTTCTCAGGGCTATAAAAAGCCATGTCAGGCTGGGCTGTGGCTTCTTAGAGACTTTGGGTGAGCATTTAAATGAGAGATGGTTTTGCCTCTTTGATGTTCTCTAATATCATTTTGATGTGGATTTGTCACTTTTCTGTTCAAGCTCTAATACCTAATTCTGAGATTATCATAATGCTTGTCAAAGATACAAGGAGGTCGGGTCCCCTGTGCATCTGACATGCCAGTCTGGTTCTTGATGAGCTTGGGAGATCACCAGCTTCTTAGGAATAGAGGAGATGCTTCCATGTTCCAGTGATGATTTTTATTTAAGTCAGTAGTTTGCATTATATTTGGAAGACGTAAGCTGGATATGATTTGATCGCACAGAAACAATACCCATCAAATAAATACATTGTCCTTCCCATCTGCTTAGAGCAGTTCTCCAGTGTGAGTTAAGACTGCCTTTCCCTGAGATGCTGTTATTCAGTTGCTGCAGCTGGATTGTCACTCATTTTTTCCAGCTAAGTGTTGCATAGCTTGTACTTAGCTCAGGGTAGTGAAAGCATAGTGTGTGTGTGCATGAGCCTTGACAGCTGCTGTTCTCAGAGCTGAATGAGGGCATAGATGAGCATAGTCATCATGCTCTTGTTCACACTGCACAAGGGTTCGTCCCTGCAGAGCTCATTAATTGTAACCTAAGTGTTGTTTACAGTGTTTTGTGCTGGAAAACTTGCCTTGGGTTGGGCTGGCGTTCTTTGTGCAGTTTTGGTGGCCAAAGTTTGTTGGAGTGGCAGCTGAAGCTGGGGCAGCTCTGCCCTGTGCACACTGCTGGTGGTCCCATGTCTTCAAACCTGCCTTCCAGTTTCCCCAGCAGTTGCCCTGCTGCTCTGAGTGCAAACAGGTTGGGGAGCCCACTGGGAAAGCTCCAGGGGCTGTTCACCTTCCAGTTCAGCAGACATCCATGTTTGCTCCTGTGTCTTACAGGCCCAGGGGAGGAGCTGGGTGGCCTGTGCATTACCAAGGGGCATGGTTGCTTTTGCTGGAGCTTGGATTGCTCAGGAGTAATAGCCACAGCTCAGTTTGAGTTAATACTGCAAATATCTGGAGAATTCACATCAAATATGGAAAAAAGTGGACTAAAAATCAATATAAGAAATTATGAGTTCAAGGACTTCTTTAACTTTCCTTCAGCGTGATTATTTTGGAAGCAGCTTAATTAGGTCATTGTTCAGCTTGCTGATGTGTGATGTCCTACTGACAGTTGCTTGCCCAGAGCATGAGGTGACCTGGCTGTGGAGCAGGGTAGGGAAAAATATCGTGGGCTTATGTGTCTTGCCTTTCTTCAGAGCACCAAACCCCGATGCAGCAGAGCCCCAAATGCCTTCCCTTTCGCTGCCTCCTGCAGTGCATCCTGGCTTTGTGCAGGGATCCTGCAGCAGTGGTGTTTGGATCAATGAGTGGAACAGCCCAGCTCTCTTGAGGCTTTAGCTGGAGGTTCTCTGGGGCAATCTGGCCAGCTTGGGCCCTCTGATCTGAGAGTGCTCCAGGGAGTCTTGGACCAGTATCCGAGGCTGATCCCTGAGACTGCCAGCAAACGTGCTTGCCGTTGGGCTTAGGAAGATGCTTCCAGCTGGGACGCCAGCCAGGGTATTTTCAGGTGAGAAAATTACTAGCAGGCTTGTGGTATTCCTTAAAGCCAGAGGCAAGCCCCATATGTTAAGGAAATTTCTAAGGTCAGGTTTTAGACTTGGGCCAAGCTGTCCAGACCCTGCTGCTCTGGAGCAAAGAGCCACAAGCCTTGGTGGCATGCCAGAGCAGCGCTTGGGGACAGACAGAGCCTGGCATAGCCTGACAGTTCTTTGCACCTTTTGACTACTTAAAATAGAAGTTTTGGGGGAGAGGGTACATTTTTCCCTTATGCATTATGGGAGAGCCCCAGTCTATTGCCACAAAGCAGTGAAAAACGTGATTTTGGGATCTTAGCTGTGCCTATGGACACCCACTGTGCTGTGAGCCATTGTCAGCCCCCAGGAGCTTTGTCAGGTGTTGAAAAAAAAAAAAAAAA